>JARACY010002027.1:0-48102 GCA_029255725.1 Scrobipalpa atriplicella
TAGGAGGAGTGCTGTATTGTTTGGATTTGAGTATTTGTGTTTGTTTTTGTCGTATTGGATAGAGAATTAAATACTTAGACCTAAATATCGGATAATACCTACATACTAAATGTAAATAAGTATGAGTAGCAAAACTCGAATGTGGATTTTTAAAATATGGCGAAATAGATTGATCTAGTAATAAAGCACTGAAACTTCTGACATGGTTCGCTACCAACCATTTTCTCGGTAAACTGATATGCCCAGCACAGCAGCGAATAATAAATCTAGCAAAATAAATGACTGTTTGCACTGGACAGCGAAAAGGCACCCTTTCTGTTATACAGCCAATATCCAGCTAACGGTTAGCGAAATGCAATTCATTGGCTAATACATGATGCATTACTGCAATCGCCAGTCGACCGGTTGGTAAATAATGCCAGTTGGGGTAGCGGATTTGAACAATTTTTGATTATCTAATGGCAAAAATCAATGTGTGTGTGTGTGTGTGTTGTACCTACTGCTTTGGTTCATGTAAACTTACAAAATATTGTATCAAAAATTCTGTTCTTCAAGTTTGAGAATCATAGTTAGGTTAATCATTCTAATTATTTTATTAAGGACATGTTCTAGTATCAAACTATTTGAATCAAATATATAAATAAATGAAGTATAGTTTTGATTATTCAAAGAGCTTTTTATTAATATGAGCCTATATAGCTATGGCCAAAACCATATTTCCCAAGGCATATTTTACTTCACCTCAGCCCTCTTTTTTAACACACTTTACCGCAAAAAATATATGGAAGTGACAGTTCACTTCTGTCATATTATCTCCATTGAATCAAATCAAACGCAAAAAGTTCCCTCTCAAGAGCTTCTTCGGCAATAGACATCTGAAATAATGCTATTAGGAAAAATCGCTGTGTCTCCGAAAATCCAATAGATTTGACGCCATTTCGATGTCCGGTAAGGTGCATTTTTTTTTATTTAATTCTGCAAATCCACCCTTGTTTTTTGGGGTGCTGTATTTTAGGATTCAAGTCATAGGGTAAAGCGAGTTTTAGTTTAGAAAGTCACAATGACCAAAGGGTTCTAACGTCGATTCAAGGCTATTTATTAAAAGTATCATTTTACATAAGTTTTTTTTTTAAATTAGAACTGCATTTATTGAATAAGTTTTATTTTGACATGTTTAATGTATGTGACTTGTTATTGATGAAATAAATTAATTTCATTAATAAAATAAATCATTAGAAACTGCTGCAGAAATAAATTACTTATATTATTCGGCTAGGCTAAGCCAATTTATTTGGCCTTAGATAATTTATTATCTGCGCTAAGGGCTCATCAGTCGAATATTTTGAATTTCTTTTTTAGACCATAAATACCATAATCTATCAAACTATAAAAATAGTTTCTAATACACGCAGAATCTTTTCACTTAGACCAAACCACAAACCGAGGGTAGTCGAAATCAATACCCGACAACTGTCGAGTCTCAACTGTTTACGCGAAAATTATTTAATTCCTCCCCTTTGCAAACTAAATTACTTTATTTATATTAAACAAGTTGTTTGTCGGACGTCTTTTTTAAAAGAAAAATATTTTTCAGTCAAGAAATTAATTTCCCGAATACTTCAAACCATAAATCATGAAAAATAAGTCCAAAAAGGCACCCAAACACCCAATTTTACAGGCGTCTTTTAAAAATATTTACCTACCTATTTTGCTTGAAGTGAAAGAAAAACAAAAATATTGTTTCTTTTTGTATCGTTTAAATATCTGTAAATAAATGATGAGCAGACGCAAAACGTGCCAAAGTTGCCAAATTTTTACTTTAGCATTCTCTTTTTTAGCGATTGGAACTGAAATTTCCATTTCGATGGAAGCTCATTTCTTTCTTTCGCAATGTTGTATTTGCTCAGATCTTCAAATGGTTTCTTTGTTTTGTTTGATGTTAATCTTCATTTACATGTTTTTTTTTATATCTTCTTGTTCTGTATTCAATTGTCTGAATATTCTGTCGTTCACAGGACAACTTTTAATATGTTTTAAGTTAATATACGAGTAACTACAGTGTTAATATACGAGTATTAACCTCAAGTTACCTTTACGAGGCCCGCGCATAACCTATAGATATTAACAAAAACTTTATGAACACTCAGAACTATAAACTTTTTAGAATATCAACCCATCTGCTCCACGTAACCTATAAAATCAAATCTGAGTTGATTATAAAGTTGGTATACAGAACTAAAGTTAAAACAATAACATAATGGACAAATTCGTTATTTGCTACGTCCATCAAACAGATATATCGGTGACAGTTTTATGGGGATTTTGTATTTAGATTGCTGGACATCGCGCAACCACCATTGCGTAAAGATTTATATTGATACAGGATGGGTGGAATAGAATTAAAGGGGTGCATGAATTTTGGCTTAGTTTCGATGATGTCTGACAAAATGTATTTATTAAAAAAACACTAATTGTTATAATTTTAACCAAAGTGAAGTAATCCTAAATTGAACTCATAGAGTCTGTATATGAGTCGTTGCACACGGAAATGGCGCGAATTTTAAAAATCTTTCACATTTCAACACAGAAAAACTACAATAAAACTATTTTGATACTTTTATACAAAAAAACTATTTTGATATTTCCATATAAATAAAATAAAAGTATCAAAATAGTTTCATTGTAGTTTTTCTGTGTTTACATTTAGAGATTTTTAAATTTAGCGCCATTTCCGTGTGCAACGACTCAACAGATCATCGTCATGTCATACTACCGGCCAACTGTAACAAAAAATAAATGACTGTCATAATTTTTGAGCTCCTTGCTCTACAGAATATCAAGCATTGGCGAATTCTGAAAGAATTAAAACAAAATAATTCATAAAATATAATCTCGACGATGTAGACTAATAACAAGTTACCTCTGCTTGCTTTTCTAATAAAATAAAAACAAAATAATATAAGGAGCATCCCCGAAAACTAACAACATGTTTATGTACATACTTACAGTTCCATGACATTTCTTTGTAAATAGTTTCTGTTCTACATTCGACACTGGCAGAAGTGTCCCCAATCTGGGTTGACGATTGCCAAACACGAAAAAAAAATGAAAAAAAAAAAACTAACAACAGAAATCCAAAGCAAACTATAATATAAATGAGTGTATCCAAATAGGAGGTTGTATTGTCTCTGTGCCTTGTCTCGTTAAAAACGTTAAGCGGACCGTGAGCGTCTCAGCTCCTTGTTTAAGCCACTCCTCTTAAACTTTGGATTTTGTATCGTCTGCAAAAACGGTTACCTGTTTTCTTTTTTTTTCACTGGCAACAATTTGTGCATTTCAAGTTTTACTGCCTTGATGCAAAATGTACATTGTTATTCCTCTCTACGTGAAAAAATATCTGAGATAAATCATCTCCCTCATACAATCACCTTTCAGAGAAACATTTCACTGTTATATCATATTGACTGCATCTTTGCTTTTGACATTATAAAAAGCCGTACAGCTTGGCAATAAAGAGTTTGGAAAAATTGAGGGCGCCACAAAAGTGGGATTTAATTGGCAACACATGAGATTTTGTATGGCGAAATTTTAGTTCCATCTGTCACCGCATCAAACTCTTCCTTGCTAAGCTGTAAGGTGGTTATTTATATTTTAACCCCACTATAAACCGAAGCATATTTTACAATATAATGCACCCTCATAATTTCGATCATTACACCAAATCATCATAAAGAAAACACGAGAACTGCATTATGCACCACATTATCCGCTGCATTGAGCCATCAAAACACAGTCGTTGCTATCCTTACTTCACTCTAGGGATTATGACCCTTAGCACCAACGCCATCTTAGTATCTTAGTAAATAAATAGTTTGCTTTATCCACCCTTTGGAAGGTCTTCGGTATGCCTCTGAGAGGATTTTTGGCAAATGTCTGATGAATAAGTAGCTTGGATTTCTTGGACAACATGACAAGACATTGACTGTGTTCTTTTAAGCTGAGTGTGGTGAGTGAGTGTTTCAATCCTTTATGAAAACAGTGAAAATGGAATATTTCTTTGCCTCATCGTATCTAAACGTTTTTAAACAAATCGCAGTTTCTGCTACAGATGAATAATCCCTTTGATCTTTGTATCTGGATTGTTATTATCAAATCATAACATAACTAATGTAGTTATACTGCATTAAATTAAATTTTGCAGAATTCTTTAGTTTGGTAAAATAGTGATTAATTTTGGATACAGTATGCTTATCAAAGGTGTTATGTTCAACTTGGTCAATACTATTCCAATTAACTGAATTTAGTTGCTAATGCATCAGCGGTCAAATTCCATTACCGATAACAATATTTCGCACTTAACCGGGAAAATCAATAGTTTAATGTTAAGCGGTAGCTTTAAATGAAAATCCTTTGCCAGTGATGAATTTGCTTCTAGTTGATTAGTATTGGTAATAGATAAGCTCTTATCTATTTCTTAATCTCTGAAACTTACCTACATCAAATAGAAATTCCACCATTTCCATTTGAGGAATAAATTCTTCTTGGTCTATCTTTGTTCCTTATTCGTTGGGTCTCTTTGTTTTTTTCTTTGTCAAAGTGTTCTGTCTCGTTCCTGTCTACGTAAGTTGTCGGCTCAAAATTTTTATCAATAATTTTGAAACAAAACTCCTCGAAAACTTTTACTCTAATTTCCTTTCACTTGTATTCTACCATCTATCTCTGCTGTCGATACTGTCGTTTCAAATACCTCTGTAATTAGTCGTTCGTCGATTCAATCAAGGACCGGGGCGTGTGGTTAGGCCACCCGTTACGTTTACGTTACGTAGAATTGGAACTCGGTTACGTCAATAAGCTTATGCCGCTGTCCTAGTTTCAATAGGATTTCACGTGAAGGCACTGCCTGTAGTTACCTGTGACAGTGAGTTTCCATTAACACAAGATGTGAACTAGTCCTTTTGTTTGGGATTCTATTTGTTTTCTTGTTCAAATATTTTTGTTATAAATGGTTATAATGGCTCTACATTATATATTTTTATTTGATAGTTTGGCATCGGACCTTTGCACACTATTAGGTAATTTAAATTTTTGTGGTGTAGATGTGTAGTTTGTAGAATTTTCTTCACTCACCTCGTAAGAACCATAATTATTAATCATAGGTATTTCAATTTATACATACATACATACATAAATCACGCCTTTATCCCTAATGGGGTAGGCAGACCGTCAATTTATAAACTGTTATTATTAGATTAGATTAGATTAGATAGACACCGTCCCAGCCAGGCATAGCCAGTCCCCAGCAAGCTGGATAATACCGGGGGGTGCAGGTTTTGTTCAGGTGGGACACGCTCCGGGATGGGAAAGGATATCAGCGAGCCGCAGCGGGCTGATAAGAACCGACCGACTGTGCAGCCTAATTAGCCAGTATAGGAAAGTTAGGATAGATGGGTTTAATAATACAGAAGGATTTTGAGCGTTGGTGCTGGACGGGTGGGCCCTCAGTGCCATTGGTGATCGGAGAGTACTAGTTCTTGCTGTGCATCTTCATCCTCGGTTTCGCTGTCTGTTTCCGGTAATTTAAAGATTTCCCTTGCAGCTGTTTCTAACTCTAGTTTATCCTCTGCTATTTTTTCCCATTCTGCTTTTGGTTTGTTGTAGTAACGCATGTCCTGGTCTATGGAGTTGTTCCATGTGTAGATTGGTCGGCCGACTTTCAGTCTATTTGCTCTGTATTTCAATGCAGATTGAAGGAGGTGAGGTTGTTTACGCCTATTTATATGTCCAAAGTAACATAAGCGCAGGTATTTAATTTGTTTAGTGATCGTTTTTCCGTTTAATAAGTCATGAACGGATTTGTCAAAGTTTGGCGGTTTCTTTGCGTGGCTAAGCAAGTCCTTGAATATTAGTCTTTCGTACCGCCTTAGTTTTGATCTGTTTGCCTTTGTGATGGCGGTCGCTTTTAGGCCATATGTAATAGTGGGTTCTATTACCATTTTGTATATGAGGCGGACTGTTGGCCAGTCCATTTTGGTTTTTTGTATTAATGGGATTAGGGCTTTAGAATTTCTTACGCCTTGTTTGCATCGTTTATGAATAGTGTCGTTCCTACTATGTCCGGCTGTAATGTAAGTACCGAGGTATTTAATTTCAGTTGTAGGTATGATGCTTATACCTTCAAGTGTAATGAACGCCCTATTTTTATTATGGGTTGGGTCGCGTATAATTATTTGGGTTTTAGTTGTGTTTATATTCAGTCCTACTGAAGCTAATAGAGGTTTTATTTTAGTGAAAATCTCATTTAAATTGGATAGACTTGGTGATATTATTATAAGATCATCGGCAAACGATAGAATCAGCGGAAGACTAATTTGGTTGTCTTGGTTCAATTTAAGGTCTTGAACTTCTTCTTCAAGGGTTTGTAAGACGTCGTCCATAACAAGTGTAAAGAGACGTGGTGATAGCGGACACCCTTGTTTTACGCCTTTTCCTTTGTTTACGTAAGCGGTTTGTTGTCCGAACCATTTTAGGCAGGTAGTTTCATTCATGCAACAATTTATAAACTGTTATTATCAAAAAATATTCATTGTCTGCTTTAACGTCAATTTCATTTATTTCGTTTTACATTTCAGTTAATAGTTTACGGTCAAACGCCATTTCCTTTCCATCCTTAGCTTACAGGGCTTCTGATCCTCCTTTCGGTTCAGATTCCTCCATATTGGATTTAAGGAAAGCAGATTACTCAGGATAGTTTCCCTCTACAGGGCATACATGATTGCTTATTGAATTATTTATAGCAATAATCCTTATAGGGGAAATCTGAGCTTCGATATAATAAAGCAGTTTTTAGTAGGTACGTACACATTAGTTTTAGTTAGGGTTGTCTCCAATGTCATTACATCACTAAAAGATAATCGGACACGACCATTTGATTTTTTTTTATCAAGTTTGTCCTTAATCTGGAATTAAATTCCAATTATGCTGATTTCTTCTTTTCTGGATAATCAAAAAACTAAAAAGAAACATTCAGTCGCAAACTTTTTGAGAGTAGCTATGGTTCCCTGCGATCATCTGTTTCTAATGTTGTCTTTATGTTTTTTGCATTAAAGTTAGTAGAAATAACAAAATTCATTTACTCTCGGAAACACTGAACTTTTTAAATAAAACACAGCAAACACACTCAGCAGCTTCGTCCTTCTGACTTTGAGCATGTGTTATCTTATTGGTCCAAATTATTTTCCCTATTGATGCCCCTATGGAAAATTTGATATATCCCTCAAGGCTAACCAAAGAATTCATGTTTCAAAAACTGTGGGGCACTAATGGGGTGACTCATTTTGGGGTTCCCCAGGATTAAAGTCAGTGATGTAATTGGGAGCCCAAATTGATGGATAGGATATTGAGAGTTTAAGACTGAGTTTGACTCTGACCCCTGTCCATTAAAGATTTAAAAAGATCAAAATTTAAAAATATAAGAGAAAAGAGTCTGAGAACAAGCTATAGATGGAAAGTAAAAATAAATAATAGTAGGTATGTATTGTTTCTTAAAGGTGGGAAACAAAAATTCTCATTTGATTTCGTTTATGATGGAAGCAAAAATAAAGACATTGTAAATAGACACAGGCTTTCTAAAAGAAATCTTCCATAACTAAATAATTCTCATAGACAAAACATTCTATTCACAATTTTTTCTATAATTACACCTAATCCGATAGTACACTCAGCCTCATCAAATCCTAGCACAAAGTAAAATTGAGTGCAAAAAACTGCATAAAAGGCTCCCTCTACCTAATTTGCTGGCAAAAGATGGCGCGTGGCTGTCACGTGGCGGCGTTTGGACCAATCGCCAGTCATTGTTTAGCCAGTGACGTCATCAGCATGCGCGAAGGGTTGCTCCATGGGAAATGATATATTGCGCCTGAGGTTGTAGAGTTTATGGGGGTGACTGTCCGGTTGAGAGATAGATGTAATTTCAGATGGTCTCATTTAGTTTTTGGAGAGTAGTGTTGATGAGCAGACCAGACGTATCGTGGGAGTAAATAATGTGGGTACATACCTAAATAAAATGAGTACTCTATTCCTTACGGTGCTGGTATAGCATAGACATCCTAAACTATCTAACCTCATTTTATTAACGTCTTCAATGCATCATTTTATTAAAACCTTCGGGTTTGCGCACTTGGCGTAATACAGTATGCCTTTGATAGAGAAGCATCTGACACAGTCTATGTCATTCTATCGCTACCAGTTCAGCATAAGAATATACTCGTCCTTACTCTGCACCTACTTTTAAATGTAAAACAGTACAGTCAACAAAACAGTAGCACACAAACTTAAGTCGCTGATTTGCAATATGGGGTAAACATTTGCCAACACTATTTATTTGTGTGCACAGCCCTCACCCTTCTAATGCCTAGCGCTAAGCAAACGTCAGGGTTGCCCGTCACCGAATTTGGTAGGGCTGTCAATATAAGTTTGTTTGGCGACGAATTAGGAAGGGAGTTGACGCTTTAAGAAAACTTCGTGGGTGACATGAAAGGTCTTTTCAAAAAGTTTGAGGGTGTATTTGTTTCATTTTTTACCCGACTGCCTTAGAACGAAGATTATAGGCTACATTATAGGTTGTATGTTTCAAGTGTATGAGTCTAGGTCTGTTTATTTGGCACAAGCTGTAGCCTAATCGGCTTGGTGGATTCTAATAAAAAGTTAATAAATTTGTCCCCATATCATAAAAATTCAATATAATTCTATTATCCATTAATAAAACACCTATATCAATGAAGAATATTGAGTTTTATGTAATAAAATGTTTTTACCGGAAGTATAGTATAAAACATTGGTTTTTATACGCACTTTTGGTTTGCACTATTTTGTAAGGACGTGCATGCAGAGAAGGTCATTGAACTCTCAAACCATTTACCATTATTTTGACAGCAAGTTGCAAAAGTCAAAAGGACTCCATCAATTTCCAAGGGGGAGTGTACTGTCTTAACGACTCAAGTGCTTTGAAAACATAATATCTATCTCTCTAAATGAAGGCTCGAAAATAAAATACAAAAATGAAGAAGTTAAATATAAAGTCGAGACGTCAGCAAGTGGTTGCTTGAAGGACGGAGATTGATTACCTTCTCTCTGTTATGAAATGAAACACGCCCTGAATAAAAAAATCAATATAGCTATTTAAATCTATTTGTATTTTATTCTTATTTATTCTTTTTATTCTTCCATTCTAGACTGGGAGTGATAGAAAAACATAGAATGTGCCAGCTGCATCTCTTCCCGGGCATTGTAAAAACCAGCTAAGGGATTCGAGGGATTGCAAGTGTATTGCAATTTAGGCGATGGGCTGACAACCTGTCACTATAGCGATATATAATCATATTCATATGTACTGTAATACTCCTCAAAACTTGTCAGACGTGGCAAAACGACCTTTGTTTAGGTCGTTTTAGCTCTGCCTACCCCATTAGGGATAAAGGTGTGAATTTATGTATGTATGTATTTTATAGATTTTGTTTCCTTTTGTCGGTTTGGCGACAACAGTTTTTATTTATATAGAATAGAGGCATGATTGAATTGAAAACCATTTTAAAAAATCCAGTGGCTAAATTTTAGCACCCAGATAGAATTTTCACCGATACATCTCTATTCGGAACGGGAACGGAAGCCAGTAATTTAAAGCTCATTTCAGACACGATCAATCAGCAGTCCGCCATGACAGTTCTAAATGTTGTAATGACCACCCGGTGTTTCTCCAGGAACCGAGGAATGAGGAAGATATTACCGGAGAGGTATGGAAATTGATGGGAGAGTCTGTCAAGAGCTTTGCCAAAGAACTGTTACGAATATGTTCCTATTTAGTCAATAAGACTTTCAGATGGTTTTTTAATTTAGTTTTATTAAAGAATAGAAAATTAAGGTTATTTCAAGAACTATCTAAATAGAGGCGTATTTAAATAAGACAGGCAGGCAGGTTAAGAATCCACTAAATGACTAATTCAAAAACAACTGACAAATGAATACCAATACAAAAATACCTACCAAAAACATTTATCAAAACTTTCTCTATAAATGTTTCCCTTGTCAAAAAACACCCTCGCCGACAAACAAAGTACCCTCAAGAACCTGCGTACTTACAATGTGCAAACACCAAGTTGGCTCAAGGGTGTGTCACATGTTCCGCGAGCTGTCAACTTGACAGCTGTCAGGCTGACAGGTGGCAAGCATCGGTACCCTTTAGAGTGTGAAGTTTGGGGCGCGCCTGATACGTAAATAGTATCTGTAAGGTGCACCGTTTCCGGGGTTTTGGAAAGCTTTCCATTAACCTTTGTAGAGACGACAACAAAATAATTGACTCAAGCCGCTGTTACTATTTTTATGTGTTGGCCATTTTCTTTTTCTATATTTCGACCTTTGTTTTTGGGGAAAGTTGATCAGTTTCATGGGTAAGTCGAACCTACTAGGTTCACACCCTAAATTTTGGCCGGCAGTTTTTTTAGGCACTCCTCGTATTTTTATGCAATAGGACTCTTCAATATTTATACCACTGAACCACTATCGAAAATAAAACTTTTGGAACTAAACATAACTTAAAACCACGTGGAGTATGGTTATTTCATGAGTGGCAGCTAGAGAGAGTAACAATTCTATTCCCGTCCCGATTCCTCGGTAAAAGTGACTGGGATCCCGAAATAGAGCGGAGGAAACGCCGCGGTATTTCCAGTAAACATACCAGAGAAATGTCCTGATATGGGTGAATTGATTCTATGCTCGAACTGACAGAGAAAAAACAAAGAATAAGTACCTGTTTTTTTTTTCAGAGCACTGTGAAAGCCAGTGCCTAGAATGACCCAGATAAAACTTGGGTTTAGTTGTATACCCCCGACAATATACGTATAGGTTCACAACCCCTTTCAAAATGCCTTACTTACTTAATTTTTCAGACTCAGCGCTATAAGTGTCTCTGGCTACCCTCCCCATATAGACGTAACTTGATGTTTGGGCTAATTAAATAAAAATGATTAAATATAAAGTTTAATGATTAAAAACAGATTCTGTAGGTACATTAGTTGTAGGTAGATCTATCTACTTCTTTACGTATTTTCGTATCTACTTCTATTCATATTCATCCTTTATCATAAAAAAAACACTTGATGACGAGGTTTTTTTTCTGTACACTTCCTATTTTCTTCACCAATTATATTTCAAGTTACCAATCTTTACGCTAAGTCGGTTTCCTTGCTCGCCAGGCCAGGCCAGGCCAAATGAACTGTAACCCGGAAGATACGGCCAGGACTAATTTTCAATTAAAACTTCATCAAACTTAGCCCAGCAAGAAACTTGGGTGTCGGTGCAAGGATTAAGCGGATGTCCGGATTATGTAATTGTGTTTGTAAAGTTATAACAGTTTAGGATGTTGTGTTATTTGAAGGTGGTAGTTTATATTACAAAGATAAAGCTTAGCGCTTAAATCTTAAGCAGACAGGTCCGATTTCATTAAACTTAGTTTAGGCACTTACGTCATAGGTACGAGTATCATAAACCAGCCAATAAGAACAGTTTTTTTTTTTAAATAATGTAGAAGTATTATTACAGTCAGATCTTAGCGCTTTGAAATGTATAATCCCTCTATTGTCAGTAGTCCGGTTGCGTTGCGAGACCGTTTTGGGTTGACAGAACTAGCAGATCTTTTTAGGCTCGTATTTATAAAGCGATCTCAAGATTGAGATCAATATTAAGTATGGATTTGACAGGCCGTTTTGTATTGAAATGACATTTCTGATACGAACTCAAACTCGCTGTCACACTTGAGAGCTGTTTATAAATACGGGCCGTTTGGTTGCTACAATAGAACGGTCTTCTGATACTTTTTTAGTACTCTATTGTTAAAATTATGTCATTTTACACGAAAATATTATTTTCGGTATTGTCATTATTTCAAGGAAGTTATGTACTCAGCATTTATAAAATTTGCTGAGGATTAGTAAAACAGACAAACAAACAATCTTTATCCGACCGTCTTCTTTTACAACTAGGAAGTAAGCAGGGCTAAAAAGTTAC
Organism: Scrobipalpa atriplicella; assembly: GCA_029255725.1. Taxonomy (NCBI): domain Eukaryota; kingdom Metazoa; phylum Arthropoda; class Insecta; order Lepidoptera; family Gelechiidae; genus Scrobipalpa; species Scrobipalpa atriplicella. The sequence continues at coordinate 12,058 of JARACY010002027.1, forward strand.
CGCTCTTAACTTGCACAACACAACAAATGATAAGATCTTTGCTGAACAAACTTACGGTGCGCAACTTGAAAATAGCGTTTGTGGTCTACTCTTGTTATGTTTACTTGAAACTTGCACAATTAAACCAGACTCTTGTGTTCTTCCGTGATTTAGTAGTTTCACTTTCTATTCAGATATAAAATAGTAGGAGTGAGTTGAGTAGAGTAAAAGGTACATTAGAAAAGTGAGTTTTCCATAAACAAGGCTATCCTTGAGTATTAGGTATTATCACTTCTATTTGGTTCTTAAAACTCTTGCAGAGTACACACGCAATAGTTTGAAGTTTTTGCTGTCATATATAATGGAGGAATATACATACAGTTGGGACTTTTTTTTAAGCACTACCTCTGAATAGCAGAAATATGGTACGGAACACTTTTTTTACAAACTTAATACTTAGGTAACCGTAATACTAGATCTACGTAAGAATGTCAGCCAGCTCAAATCCTCTGCAATTTTCAAGTCCAACAAGAATATAAAATTTAATAAACTTTTCCAGCAGATCTTTTACAAAAACTGGAATTCCACTGCACCGCGTACACTGGACAGATAGGATCCGTCATGTCGTCGTATGTGATGGAAAATTGGATTTTTATCCGATGGCGAGATAGGGCACGGCTGTCTCACCCTTGAGAGGATGGTTCCTTGGAGATAGCTCGGACTTGGGCTAATCATGCGGAAAGGGTACATGGTATTGGAGCGATTTTGTTCATTGACGTAAATGCAAATAGAAGGTTACCTATCTATGAGTAAAAAATTGGAATGGAAGGAAAGATATTAACAAGCAACTTAATTATCACATAATCAACAACCAAAATTACTGTTCAAAAGATTCCATACAAACCTTAGTTTCGGTTCTATATAAACGTTAATTTCCAATAAAAAACTTTATCCTTAAGAAAGTATTTTATTTTTTTAAAGTAACCAATAACTTGTAGAATAACTTTAACTTGAAGAATGTGTTGCAGTTTCTGTTAGGAAATTGTTACTTCCTGTGCTGAAATCTCTATTTCAACAACATCTACCTAACAGCTATTAAGTTCTCTCGCTCTTCCTTCAAGATAAATGAATGTTGGCAACTTTGAAGAGTTGATAGCAAAACAGCTGTCGCAGATACTTTTAAGTTTTCAAATTGTGAAAGAGATTTATTGGAAACTATTCCAATCCGATTGAAATTGCAAGAAACGTCTTTGTTCTCTCTCTTGGATGTTGAGAAGTCCCAAGACGAATGCAAATGGATTTGCGGAACTTGTCTTAAAATAAAGAGGTTTTACATTGACGAGAGAGCATTAAAAGCTTAAGAGGATATCGATTTTGAAACTGTTAAACCTAAAACACTAGTTAACGGAGCAGCAACAATAATATTTAAAAGCTAATGAATTGACTACACGAAAATATTTAATTTCTAAGTTTCTTGTTAAAATGTTAAGGATGATGATAAGGCCCGATCTCACCGAACATTTTCGTAAATAAACCACAGAGTTAATCTGTTGGTTTATGACAAAAACCAAGTTTGGTTAGATCGCACCTAAGTACTCATCTATCTTAGTTATGCTATGCATGATTGTATTGCTTCTATGTCCATCTCCCTAACAATTGGTTTCTTTTTGTCCCCAGCGCGAGGGAGCTGCGCGCAGCGATGCGGAGCGCGAGAGGCGCGCGCGCAGCGACTGGGAGGCGCGGGCGCGCGCTGCGGAGGCCGACGCGGCTCGGTTGGCCGGCAAGCTGCATGCTGCGCAGAGGGAAATTACCAGGTATGTACACTTACCTATATAGATAAAAGAACAGGTACCTATGTAATAAATAAAAATAAATAAATGACAAAACTCAAGTAATAAGCTATCATCAAACACATAAGATACTACTTAACCTATGAAACACTGATATATGTTAAGTACCTAACTGAAATCGAGGCAAATAATTAAAATTTTATGAAAGCTTTTCTAGAAATCCATTTTGTAGCTTTGTTCATTAAATTAAATCTAGTGGAAGCCACCGGAAATTCAGTTTTGGTTAGGTTCAATAAGTTGCAACAATTCTAATTACAAAACGCCGCAAGCATGTTCTAAACTAAACCCAGAATTTTGTTACAAAATTACTTCCAATACGATACTATACAATAATACAAAGTATCAAATAGTGTTGACAAAAGTCTGTAGACAAAATGCTGTCGATACAATTAAAAGTCTTATCGTTTTGAACAGAATTTTAACTAAAGCTGAAATCTATGCTTGTCGACAAATTTTTAAAAGCTAGCCTTAGTTTTAATTACAACACATAATGGCCGCACTGATACAGTTACTAATACGCTCGCTATCGATAAAATATCGCCACTATATCGATAAAATCAGCAACACTAGTACCAAAATTGAAAGCAAATTTGCAATACGGCAATAACGACGCTGTGGCCGGACACGAGTGATGTTATTAATAAATCGAAACAGACGAGACCAATTTAAAATATTGCCCTTCGCAAACAATCGGACATCAGAATCTGAGGGCGCAGCAGTGTTACAGCAAAGTCCTTTCTGTATTATTTTGTTACCTATAAGAACTATTTTTTACTTATTTTTCTAGTGATCTTTAAAGTTTATTTTACTTTAAATTAATTACATTAGTTAGAGTGCAGAAATTTAAACGCTCTCTGATTTAGTGTAGGTACTAGGTACAGGCCTAACCCAGGAAAGAACTTTATTCTGTACAAGTAAAAAATATCTCAATATGTTTCGACCTTTGCTTCACTGCTTTGAACCCTTGAATTCCTTCAAACATTTCAATGTCTAAATTTATTCAAAAACATGAAGGAATCGCAAGACTTGGCTCAATTTTTCCGCCATAACCTTCCGACTCCATTCAAAATATTCCGCATACCGATTCGTATCGAATATTAGGTTCGTTACAGCGAAATAACAAGTCCGCGTAATAAGTAGCGCCAGGAAGTACCAGTAAATTAATGAAGCCATTCGAAATGTATTCCAATTTCAAATTTACGTATCGATGGCGTATCGACAAGGGTTATGGCGCTGTTTAAATTAATGAGCCGTTAAAATCGCAAACTACAGTCGGTTTAACCGCCGGTTAATGTGTAATGATAGTCTGATAGCGAACGGTTCATTGCACAGTGCGTTGTTTATTTGAAGCCTCTTTGATTGTTATGTAATAGACTTGATGATTAGGTACATTATGTGCCGCAAATCGGACATCACATGCGGTAGGATCATGAATTTTAACCATCGGTTTTAGTATTTTAAAGTCCTGTTTGTGTTCTTATTGATCAAATTTTAAAAAGGGATTGTTTGATTAGGTTTGTTTTTGACAATCTTTTTTAAGTTCTAGTTGAAACTAGTTTCAAACTTGGAATGAATAATCAGCGTTCAATCTCCGAAATTAGAATCGGAAGAGCGATCAGCGCGATATCACGCCGGTTCGGTAATTAACGAAGTTTCGAAATTCGAATTTTGAATTTACGGAGCCGGTGTAATCGGCCCGGTGTCATTGGATGGCGATAAGCGGCCGTCCGATTGGTCGATGGGCCGTAACTTTGTTCCAAATACTAACTTTGGGATTTACGATCTCGAGACCGTTATGGATTTGACCCAATTTGCTCGGGTTGAATTGAAATTGGATTTTTTCGGCTATTGCCTGTTTGTTGAGCTTCAGAGTTATTACGAGTTTCGGGAGCAACGATCTGGCCTGATGTCACTTTTAGGGTCATTGGAAAACTCGATCAATCAAACCTTCCGACACATTTTTCCAGCCAAGTATCTGGTGCACCAATTTTCGTGGAACCTTCCAAACAGCCCTCTTCACAATATTATTGAAATATAACCAGCGCCGTTGTCCATTGGACCGTGCTCCAAATGGATCCAGTGTCAATCAGAAGCTCGGTGGGAAAGACAGCATCTGCCGCGAGGGTTGCCAATTCACTTCCCGAAAAGTAGAAAAACAAATTCAATCCGTCAAAGTATTTGGGGTGAGATAAAGCGATTATTGCGGTCTAAAAAATACTGATACTGTTTAGGATGGATGTTTGTTTTCGTGAAAGGTTTTTAGCAATGAAATGTGGATGTGAAAAGGGTTGCTGTTGAAATATTCAAAGTGACTGGAATACTTCCGGCTTGCTTTCAGTATATAGGGTGTTAGACACTGAGCAAATAAAGGTTTAATTCCTAAAGTTCAATGAGGACCTAAAATAAGAAAATTCGTGAAGTAGAGTTGATATAAAAATAAGTACGTTTTTAATTTTAACGAATTTAATGGAAATTTTAATGTATAATGGACTATACTCAATTATAGAAAACATTGTCATCATTCAATGCCTTTGTTATATACATACATAACATACATACATAAAATACGCCTTTATCCCTAATGGGGTAGGCAGATCAAAACGACCGAAAGGTCATTCCGCCACGTCTGACAAGTTTTGAGAGTTATTTCAGATGGTCAGGTCATGTGTATTGCTATAGTGACAGGTTGTCAGCCCATCGCCTAAATTGCAATACATTAAAACCCTCGAATCCCTTAGCTGGTTTTTACAGCATGCGCGGGAGGAGATGCAGCTGGCACATTCTATGTTTTTCTATCACTCCCAGTCCAGCATGGAAGATTTTGTTATATAGTTCACAAAAGTTTCTGCATAACTATTTGCTATTTGAATTTCAAGCTGAAACGTTAAGTATCAGCTGATAGCATATCTATGTATTTCGGCCTGTTCCTTGTGAAAACTTTTTCAGTTTCATGAACAGGTTCACGTCCTTCAGGATTCATACATCCTGTACAAATGGTTTTTGCTTAGTGAGCAATTTTTACCACCCTGTATAAGCAATGTCAGTGTTTAATGTGTTCTGAAAGCGTGCAGGTTCTATTCTACCCTGTTTAATAATTACTCGGATCCTGACCCACTGACCGGATGTTGCCCTAAATCCTTTGTCGGTTTCATTTAGTTATTGTTTGTGTTAAGCCGCAGTCCAGTTTTTTTTTTTTTTACTTTTTTGAATGCAGTTCTACTAATTTTATTAAATAAAAGGTATGTTTTATTTTATAAAATTTTATTATCGCCAATATTAAGAATTACCGGATTTTAGTTGGTTCGATTGCGGCAAGGGATTTTAGTTTTGTATATTTTTAAAAATAAACAAATGTTCCCTTTGAGTAAAATTTTCTATCTCTAGAGCACTTCCCCGTAAAGGGGCGGTCGGTAAATGCCACTCTGATACTAGATTAGCTCCGATTCCAATCCAGTGGAATTCAAGCTATCTGAATGTGGCTAAGGTCAACTTTTATTAATGATTTTATTATATAGGTAGAACTTACATGCGTATTCCTTTTCTGAATGCATTTTAAACCTAATCATATTCAAACCAAGAGAGAACAGGCATCTTCTGGAAGAGTTCGCTCTTTCGTCGACTTTGTCTCTGTCGTCTTTGACCTCAACTAGGGTTCCTTCTTATATCAAAACACACAAAACCTCTATAACCAGACCCTCAACTTTCACCTCTAACACACGAAATCTTTCCAGAACCTTCGCCATTCCACCCCAAATGCACTTTAAACCAGTAACTTACACAATCTTTCAGCCCTTACCATTCTTGTCACGTAGCACCCAGTGCGGTAGGCCCGGGTTCGATTCCCGGCTGGTAAAAGTGAAGGGCGAGACCTATTTGTATGTGGGTTGTGTAGGAAGATCGATTTATTAGAGGGAAACGTGGACTTGTATGAAAGTGAGATGCATTTCGGGGTAGTTGAGAGAATAGGAATGGTTTTTGTTTTAGAATAAGATGGAGGACTGACTGTATCATAAAAGCTGTATCTAAACATAGTTTTTATTGTAACTTGTATTCAAATATAGTTGGCTAATATTTTTTTTGTAAATTAGACTGTATATATCATTATGTTAAATCGGGTGACTTTGATGAATATTATATTTGATGAATAGCAAATCAAAAATTCAACCGCTGCGCCGATAGGATTTGAATCTGCGTCTTTAGATCACTATATATCAAGTGCGTGCTAGTATTATAGTATTGTACAATTCAAGTTAAACCTTAAAAATACGAGTATTTAAACTATGGAAAAATGAGACAAAAGTTTTGATAACTCTAATTTCTGGAAGAAGATAATATTTATTTCAAAATTTTATTTCTTGAAGATTAAAATAAACAAAATTAAAAGGCGCACTTTCAAGGCTTCTCAATTTAAATTAATAAACACTTGTTATGTTAACCCAGCTGTCACAGAAGACGGCGGGGCAAGTTGGTTCGTTGAAAAATAATAAGATATCCGATCCTCACTTCGCACCCCAACCTCCCCTTACTACGGTGAAATTTAATACTGCCAAGTGAGAAGTGACTTGATTTTATTAAAGATATTTTTTTATAGTTCTAGGTTCTAATAAAGTTTTATCTGAAAAATGCAGCTTTGCGTTTTCTTTACCACTTGAAAGAAATAAACACCAAATATAGTGTTGGTAACAAAGTTATGATCTGCTGCTTCGAAATTCGAACCTCTGCCAATTTGCAAAGAAAAATCAATTAACTAGCCGCAAATTACGTTGGTCTCGATTATCAAATTCAATTAATAAGACCATTCATTTAACTCTCTAAATTTGGTACCTTGTTTGGTATGTCCGTCAACATCAACAGAAATAAGTAAAGCTCTTCAAAACCAAACATCATTAAAGAAAATTACATCTCCATCGTTAAAGTTTTACGTTACATAGAAATTATTTCAGACGAAGGAAAAATAACAAGGGGAGTCCTCAGTGTCAACTTCCAAATAAAACAGACAATTACCGACCACACAAAACGAAGGAGGGTGTCATTATGTGAAGGTATCAAGTTACCGACATCTCAATACTCGGTGCTCATTAAAAATTTGATGAGAGTTTTCGTTTGCATGTGGTTTCTAAAGAAACTTATTTCTTGTTAGGTGTAACGAACAAGTTCTTTTAAAATAGGCACAGTTCGTAAGAAAGTATTAATACCCAAATGGGATAAGGGCAAACATATTAACTAGCATGAAAGGGACTAAGGTTTGTCTGTGATTTGGCTAGGGTATAAGTATAATTCTTTCGTAGTAAATATTACTCTATATTGCCTTATTTATAAGTTGCTCGTACCTATAGTAACCTAATAATTAATCTTTTTGTTTTTCGTCTATACGTTTCAATACTTTTCATTTTCATGAAAATTAATAAAATTACTTTTCTTTCTTTTGTCTTTCATATTTTTAACTTAACCTTCGAAATATTTTCAGGAACAGATGCATCTGTTTAAGGATAATAATCTCATGATTTATAATGATGATGATCATGGCACTAAAATTCCACTTACGTTTCAGTTTATGTAAGGTTAACATGTGTACGAGATAACTGACTTTATTACATTTGAGAGCATAAATTATAACAAGTTTAATGTCTGTGAATAAAATGGCTTTTTAATTAGTATTATCTACATCTACATGTGTGTGTTGTCTGAAAGAAATGTTCAGCCAATCGTTTTCTAGGATCTCTTTGTAGAGAGTGAACATTTTTCCAAGTTTTTTTAAATTTGTTTCAACATTGAATGTGTATTGCTGTTAAAACTGTCGGCCCAGGGAGAGTATCAATTAGATTGTATGCGCTCTTAGTCTATAATGGAAAATAAACGTTTTCTTTATCTAAACGTGTGCTTCATATTTTACAGTATCATTTTATCTTATTTTAAAATTCGTGCTAAGTTTTACGGACTTGTGAAATGGCTAGACAGCTTTTTACCACTGTACTGGCTTTACATCTCGACTACAAACTATCGAATCGGATCCGATATCGAGACCAATCGATTCCCGATTAGCTCATATGAATATTGATGGGGTACGTGCTGAGAGTACCTATTGCCCATGGTGTACCAATTCAGATGGGAATATACCATGGTGTTCCATGAAGAGATTTTGTATGGTGAAATTTCAAAAATAATGTGAATTAAACACAACTGAAATTTTGTTGCATTTAAGGATTGGATGGTATTGGAGTGGACTGATGCAGACTGATTATGATATGATAATGGATCAAGTATTGAACCTTACATGAAACTCGGTGCAAATACACAAACATAAAATCGTAGGAAAAGCATTAATATGCTTACCATGTTGATAGCCATGATTTGAGCAATGTTTCAGTTAGGATCGTATATTGCTGTGTTGGCAGACCATCGTCTGAATTGCAGTATACTCTACTTTTGGGATTCTTTACAGGTTTTTACAGTCGGTGCGTAGCCAGGATGATAAGCAGCTGGTAGATTCTATAATATATTCTGCTATTTTTCATGTAATTATGGAACAAAACTCTTTTGTACCTTGTATGTATAAATAATCTTTTTAACTAGACACCACTCCAGGATATCGCTATACGCATCGCGGTAAGCACGTGCCATGCTTGCGTGTAACTCCAGGCGGATTTTATCAATGAAATATAATCTGTGGGGGCTGAATAGGTATTGTTAGGTTTGCAGTTTATGGCAATAGCTGTGCGCTATACAGCTTATGTACAGCCTAGTATTTACGATATTAGGAACATCATTACCAAGTATTATGCGCCCCAGTATAGAGACTAGAAATTTAGAATCATGCCAGAATGTTTCAAACCTTATTTGTATAAAAGCTGTCCGTTGAAGAATTAACTTTACGCTCTTCCAAGCTTTATCCTGATAAATTCTATTCTTAACATTTTATTTGTTATTCTTTCTGAAAAAGGTCTTATATAAATTCTTCAAAATATTCTCTCCATAAAACTGTATCTTACCCATGAACTTGCGATCCCGACCTAATCCTCGGCATCTATTTATGGTGTACCCCTCGCCTCGTACCCCGCTATCCCGCAGCCTACCCTACGTCGTAAAACTTATAAATAATAAACGATAGAAGAATGCTGCCAGCGATAACGCAGTCAGCTGGTGCTGTGTCGTGGTAACGGCAGTAATGGCTGATTGGAATAGGATGGTTCATTCAACTTTGATGTAGTTCCTGTCACATTTTTAATCATTATTGAAAGAAAAAATCTGAGAGGTCTGTAAAATTAAGACAATTTACTAGACAATTTTGAGAAGACACAATTAAAGCTAAGCTTACAGGCAGACTCACTTTTTTTTTCTTATTTCCAATTGTTAATTCTCATCTTCTTTTTTCCAAGACACAGTCAATCTTTTAAGATCATGTCTTAGCACGAATAATTTTCTGTTAAGCCATTAATAAGGTACCTACCTATATACTATATATATTATAGTATGCCTAATAGTGTAACGTTTTGACCAACAACATCCGACAAATAGCTTCTCCATAAGTAAATCGTCACCCCATTTTACTTTCTTCTGTACCACTCCATTAGAACTCAATATTCATTTGTTTCAGGCTATTTTTATCCACGGTATACTACTCATGATACTACGGTATACTATTATGTTGCTCATTACTTATGGTAATTGGATGCGCTTCTGTTACACATTTGTTTTCGATTTATAGTTATTTTAGAGTGATTTGTAATGCTTTTGTCCTTTTATGGTTATTAGTTTGAACAATGCATTTGAAGAAAGCTTTTTATTTTCATTTTAATGGAGGATACGTGTACTAAATAACTTTGACACTTGAATAAAGATTAAATAATACGTGCTTAAATTTTAACATCAGTCCCGCCCTTCGTTCCTTTAAATACTCACAAGATTTTTATCATATTCGTGCAATTTGTCCCACTATACCTAATATAAAGTTTAGTCAGGAGTTGTTCCTAGGCTAGATAACTTTCATCATCATCATTGGCCCCGACATCTTGATCAGATGATTGTTGCAGCGTCATTCATTCAAAACTTTACCTAATCTTTTTTGTAGGCTTATTAAAAGTACGTGTAATTGCCCCTTTTAGCTCTACAATTTTTAAAATTTATTCAGAAATGCATCAATATCATTTTCATAAACATAATGGTATAAAATAGTTGATCATAAAAGAGAGTTTCGTAATTAAAATGGTATAAAATATAATTAAGTTTCACTTGTAGTTTGTCTGTCGTATCAAAACGCGCGGGGGTGTAACTGCAAGGGCTGTCAAGGGAAGGCGAGGGGTGGGGGGAGACAGATGTATTGCACTCACAGCTGCAGCTCTTTTATTAACCCTGCGACTGTTTATAGCTACAGATTTTAATTATACAATTCACACGGTGATATGAGAACAATCTTTTGGGGTGTCTGTCTGATTGTGCCGCGTAGGGATTCAATAAGATTTAGGAGAAAATCCTAGTGTCCAAAGAAACTTGACCTCCATGAGCAATATGTGTTCACTGCACCGCTACGTATTAATGGACAGAGGGCCAAAACCAAAGATAAAAATTAATATTAATTTTGAATATGATAAAAAAAAACAGTTTTTTAACTTGAAGGCGCATACATCATACTCGAAGTACACTAAAGCCCTTGAGGGTTTAAGGGGCAATTTAAAAGGGCAATATCAAACTAACACTAAACGGCAATAAACAATCCTATCTGAAAGGTCCGGTAAAACTTGTGCTTTGATTAATCTGCTGATGTAAGCATGATTTTATGAAAGTATACCAAAACGCTTCTGAGAGCTATAATAAAATAGCTTTCTTAAAAGCGCATTCTTTGAAAGTGTGACAGCCATGTCAGCCATTTTGAAAACGATATTGTGAGCAGTCGACGGTTCGCTGGGAAACGAGTTCAAGCGTGTTTTGAAATTCCAATTTTTCCATCGTCCAGCAAATTCTACCTCTGCAGAATCTAAAGGAGGAGAATTTGAAGAGACTTCTCACATTTGCGCTTTTGCAATTTTCGAAAAATGTTTAAAAAAAGAAAAGAAAAGAGAAATTGTAGCATTGGATGCAATACATCTTTGAATCAAAGTTCTGCTACATAGGTCTGTTGTAAGAAATGTTTTTGTAGGAGAAACCAGTGCCTGTTTTGTCTTTCTTCTTCATTTTTTATTTAACTATTTCTGGTAATATCATGTTTCCTTTATGTATATTTTGAATAAATAAATTAAAAATTTGAACATATTTTACCACTTTTGAGGTTCACATAGGTATTTAAGCTGCAGAAATAGAATACATAGGTTTCAATGTGCAACATTTTGAGAACTTTCAAGGTGCAATATGAGATAAATATATAAATTACTTTTCGCGTCTATTTCTCAGCCAGATGTTGCAGTGTAGAGACAAACGTTGTATCCTGTAAACGTCCTTACATAGACACTTGTCAATGAAAATTAAACGGAAAGCACCGCCCCTCATCTTTGTCACATCTCACTGAATACATTTACCTGTACAAAACTACCTTGCGATCTCTGCTATTCCATTTTCAATTCCATGTCCTTGTAATAAAGCTTACTTAGTTCATAGCGGACTGTTCGGAGCAGCAAATGTAAAGTTGTCGTCGACCACGACACATTTGCCGTCTTTCCATTTTCTGTTTTCGTATTTTCCGTCTTAACCCTCTCTGATAAGGTCTAAAGGGTTCGCATGTAATTTCGATGGCAGTAGATATAAGTTTGTTTCTGCTTTGCTCGTAGCACTCTCATTTCTCTATTTGCGAACATGTAGCAATTAGCTCTTAGCAGGGAATGTGTTATGTGAATGATTGCGATGTTCTGTCATCTGTGCATTTTCGCAGAAATTACTGTTTGTTGTAGATACTTTGTTAATACTTTGTTGGGATCCTCGTCGCAGTACGCGAGAGCTATTTTAGTAGAAATTGTAGTTACGATACGAGAAATTTATGACTGATGAACCAGACGAAAAAAAAAGAAATAAAAGTCGATTGTCTTTTTAAAATAGATCCTCAAATAAATCGTTCTATGATTCTTTTAAACTGCGCTACCACTTAGTTAGCCGTTCGTAAAGATGACATTCAAGACATTGAAATACGAGTAGACAATAATAATTATTTTTACTAGCATTCTAGTTAAAACACGTTTGCATCGCGTGTTTCATTTGTAGTAAAATTTGAATTAGACAATTAGACTCTACTGACATAAAGTTCAACTACCTCCTTCGATCAAAAGCTATTTTTAGATGCAACTCGTGTCCAAACTGTCGTAAAAGTTTAACTAGGTATGTCCTATACAACGACTGTCGTTACGTAAAGAATTTAACTGAGGACTATAAATACACCTCTATATAAAGGGTGTTGAAAATACAATGGAAAGTGGATCGTAATGTATAGAAGAAAAAATCCTAAGTTTCTATAAAAATAAGCTAATGGATGTATATTAAAATAAATACCTCCATCCATTCATGAATACTTTCATTTCATAATTGGCCAAAGCTCAATTTAAAAATTAACATAATATCAAGCCAAATAATAAGTACGTTAAAACATTTCAACAGAATATACCTTCTTCTAAAAGAAATATTGCTTACATTTCTCATCTAAAATTCAGTGCATAAAATACACAAAATACAAAGGAATCCTTCACTGCATCCAGTAAGTTCCATTCCATCAAAATGTGCAAGGGCCCTTGCGTTATCAAAATGTGCAGCTCCCTACTAGTACATTCCTATGGTGCCATCAAAGTTGCTATAGTGCCAGGGTGCCATCAAAATGTTTACGAAGGTGAACGAATGGCCGAAGGGGCTGGGGTGTTAGTATGGATGAATCTGAGGTGCATCGTTTTATTGTTACTACAACTACCTATTGGAGTCAGTGTGACATGATTTATTTCGAAGAAAAGTCTTATTTACAATCAACCACAGATGGTTATTATGAACTATTCATAGGGAAGAACAAGAACAATTCCAAAGCTTTATTAAGCAGGAATGGAGGTTCGATTTGCGAGAAGATCAAGTTGGTTTTTTTTTTACTTTTTTACCAACTTGCACTGAATCGTGAAATGACACATTCAAAAGTCGCGTTGATCGTTTCCATCCACATACTTATTTATCATCTAAATTGGATCGAGAACCAATAGTTATTTACAAGATTACAAAACGGGGGGTAAACAGAATAAACACCCCCCAATTTTGTAGTCGTACTTTACTGCGGGGGGTGATATTTGCATACAATGTGATCGCAATTTAAATTTAGAACATTTAGTTTCACATAAAAAGGCGAATTTGTTCACAGATTGAATATGTTTTGCATAAAACGTTCGAGAACTTTGTTAGTTTTACGATTTTTCAACTAGTTTGCATTTTGTTCTCTAGAGTCTGCGATAAAAAGAATCTAATTTAAAAGACTTTTGGAATAATATATTTAATTTTGTTACTTCGAAATTCTTTGGGAAGTCAGACAGTAAAGAAAGGGCCTATTTGGTTTTCAATAGAATTAACATATAAATCCATGTATTTCTAACCTAGATTATCTATCAAACTAAGTGAATAAGAGAAACCAAAGAAATGTATAAATGACTCAATTAGTCCACTAACAAATGCTCTTCATTGAATCTATTCAACCGATCAGCCATCTTCCACCGATCGCGCAAAACGACAAATCTTTTCCCAGTCAGACCTAATCCTTCAAACAGACTTGAGTTTCTTTCTGGAACCAATAAACCTTGTACAGTTAATCCCCCAGGTTGTCGCCGAAGGGTATTAGCTCTGGTCGAAGCCCCAGGTATTACTGCGAGGCGTTGGGTACGAGAGCAAAGCCAAGAATCCTGTAAGCTTATTTGCTCGGATTTGATTGTATCTTTAGAATCTGGTATCGTCCGGATTTAAAGTCTTTGCGATAGTGTAATATGGTAATAGTCAGTTTAGATTTTTTGCTTTTCTATACAAATTGAGCTGGAAAAAATATCACAGTACTTATAACATTGCAACTTTTTTCAGCGATAAAACAAATTATTCTCATGGAAAAGATCATATTGCGATTAGGTATTTTAGTCGTTGCTTTTAGTATATTAAATAGTAGCTTAAAACAGCTTAAAACATAAAATCAATACCCGTTAATTCCACAAAATCTCGGGAAACGTAGTATTAGCCTGTCTATTTCAAGAAATAAACTCCAATAAAATAAAGCAAGTAAGCTTTTGCTTGGTGGAAATTCTGCGAATTGTGAGTTGTGGGTATTTGGCACCCGGCCACTTCCTACATGCAATATTATGCAAGTGTCGATATTTTACTACCCATATAAGAACATACACATCGCCTGTATCCCATACTGGATAGTCAGAGTATCAAAAACTTCATAAAAGATAGTTTTCGCCACGTCTTACAGGTTTCAAGCAACATTTTAGAAATAAATACGTGCGTATTTCTTTATTTATAGATTGTCAGTTTATCGACTAAATTGCAATACACTGAAACCCGTCTCCCTCTATTTCTACAGTAGATGTAGCCTGGGAACAGAAGTAGCTGGAACATTCTATGTTTTTTATCGCTCCCAGTCCAGCTTAAAAATATAACTCGACCAATAGGTAAGTTTTATTTTTGTGGAAATTCTGAAAATATAGTAGTAAAAGTGAAGAAAATTTGTGACTATTTGACAGGCGGCCACTTTCTACATGCAATATTATGCAAGTGTCGATATTTCACTGCCCAGACGTTATAACCCTCTTACAGGCAATTTTTCTCTTTTATTTTCATTGCGAACTTCGTAACAAGATTTAACTAGTTATAAAACTGCTGTAGGAGTTGTCTGCTGGCAGTTCAGTTTTTTTGCTAGTCGTTTATATTTTTTTTTTCATTATTATCACTACTACACTGTAGGTATTATTCTTATTTACGGTTATTGGCAAATACAACTGCATATTTAGTGTACCTACCTAGTGCTCGAGGCTCTTGATCAGAAGGCCGTGCGTTCGATGTCCACGGGGCGAAATGATTATTATTTATGTGAATTTGTTCCTGGCTTAATTTAAAAAAATGCGCTTCGTAAGCTGACGACATTTTATCCATGTCATCTGCATAATGAAGAAGCCTATCTTGTTTCAACTATTCTTACTATAATAATGTATTAGCCGCACGATGGTGGACACGTGAAGTCCTCAAAACCAATTTCTCACGTGGAACCACTTTCAGCTCCTCACAAGACACCATAGAAAGTGAAGCTCAGACAGATATATGGCTCTCATCGCTTCTTTTTATTCAGAGCACGGTGTTCCCGACCTACGTTTATTATTATGGTGGTGTATCGATCCGTATCTGTTTTTAGACTTTTATAGGTAGTTGTTATTTTTATAGACATTGGTGTATAGTTTTGTTTATAGGTATTTTGAGTGGTTAGATCATGAATTCTTTACTGCATGCAACTTTTTTATCTTTACATAATACTGCAACTGCAAGTTTAAACCTTGGAACCTAGAGTAATTTCAATAAAAAAAATTGTATTTCAATTTAACAAATTGTAATTGTTTTCAAAATATTATTGCTACTAAGTATGATTCATTGTTACAGCTGATGAAACAAGAATTAATTTTCTTTAATTTCATTCAGACATTTATTTGTCAATACCACTGAAAATAATACATTTCAGTGGCGCGATTTAATAATGCAACAATGCCCGTTATTCTTATCTCGCGAGGAATGAGTGAGTGAATGATAATGAACGGGAACGAGCTGCAATGATCCCAACTCATTCGTGCTCGGGAGTGAAGGAATGAATGGATCGTCAAGAATAATATTGTGTTGCCTCCCCGCTGCCATTGCAATGCTTTTTGACATGACATTCTTTTGAATGCCTTTCAGCAGAATTGAAACAAGAAATGTGATTAAAATGTCGGGTATTTTCGTTTATAAAATGATGGTTGATTGATTCTGTATTTATAAAATTTAAGCTTGTAACTTGTCATTTCTTGCATTCACTGGATTTTTGCATTTAATATAAAACGAGAAACAAAATCATCAAAATTCAAAGCATATTTTTATGCTTGTTAATGTTTTTTTGAATTTTGCCAATGCTGTTTGACGAAAAATTATTATAGTTTTTAGCATGTTTTCGGTAGGTATGCTTTATATTCTTCCGGCGAATTATTTATTACCTTTCACTCGTCAAGATTAATACGAGCAACTATCAACACGGCATACCAAACAGGCTGTACCTTCAACCATTAATCTTACCCACTTATAAATATATACAGAACTTACAGCATCCATACATAAACCAATTCCTTCGGAATGCACCCTAAGACGCTTACCCTCAAGAAATCAGGGTGCATGCCCCTATTTGCGCCAAGATATATGATTTTAATAATCGCCAAGATTACAGAAAGGGATCTTGGCCTACGAGTGTCCCTCAGAGGGCCCTGTCTTGAGAAATTGTCCCGAAGCTATTTCATTTGTAGGGCCACTTGATGTATGCCGTTCTTTTTATATTCAAAGGATCTTTCTAGTTGGGGAAATTTCTTTTATTTGACTGTGTTAAGAGTATGAGTGTCCTTGGGCAGTGGATTGTTTTCAGGGAAAGTCTAGGGTCTGTCGGGAATTGCGTCTACTTCATCTTTTTCGAAGTGTTCTTAGACGAAAGAGGGCTTAATGTTTTTTTTAGTGATCCTGAGCAGTACTTTCATATTTAGGTATATCGTATTAGAAACGCCCAGTATTTTACCTAGATTACTGTGAATATTCACCAAGTCATTTCTATAAAATTTCATTGTTGAATAGGTACAAAGAAACAAAGAACCTATAACAAAGAAAAGCGGTATCTTTGTTCATAATCCGATAACTACAAATCATAGTTTGGTCTCCTACACAGGCGTTAGTTCCGCGAGCAGACGTCACAAAACCAATTTGTCGCCGGTCTTGCGCTAATTTCATAACCGCCCTGTGTGGCTTTAGTTCCGCTTCACACACCACCAATGTAATTTGTATTAAATACGTGATTTAATATAAAGTTTGTTGAGTGTACATACAAGTTTAACTGAGTTATGGCTTTATGTATTTTGCTTACCGTGCATTAGCGTTTTCTCAGATGGAAAGTTGAAATTTATTTGAAGGTTTTTCACCCGCATATAATATACCAATTGCATTGCTTCCATGCTGGACTAGAAGTGATAAAAAAAGCGTAGAATGTGCCAGCTGCTTCTTCTGTCGGGCTGTAAGAACCAGCAAAAAAAACAATTAATAAAACTACTTGAATTGAATATAATGTAAGCAAACCATAAAGAACGCAGATAAGCTAAAAACGTAAAGCTTGTCAAGCTCAGCAATTTTAAAAATGTAAAAAAAGAAAAAGTTAGCTCAAATAGAAATTTTAAATTACACAATTGCCACCCGCGCGCTAACAAAACATCCAAACTAATTTAACGCTACAAAACATTTCACAAAGTCGCCGTACCGTCATTTTCACATTTCTTACCGAATACACATTGCAAGCTCTCAACCTTTTTTTACGGTGGCAAATACACGCTTTTAAATTAATGCTTGCCAGCTAGACGACATTTAATTAGACTTTTCGCTATGTCTGTTTTGTGCCACGCTACAAAGTGTAGTCACCGTTTTTGTGCGATGAAAATGAGGAAAATTTTATATAATTTTGTGTAATAAATATCAGATAGAATACTGTTTTTGTTCGGTGTGATATGTTCGGGAAATTTTAAAATAGGAATGGCGGAAAATGATGTTATATCTCAAAACGTTATATTAGTTTGGATACAATAATTAAAAAAAAGACTATTGTCTAGCAGTAGTGTGCTGTTTCGGCTGGTATTTTAGTCTCGGATTCCAATTTTTCTTCATTACTTTCATAAATAAACTTTGATATTTGATAACATAAATTGTCTTCATTTTGGTTGGTTGTTTATTACCCTAAAAGATAGCTAGTGCCTCGTTTATCACAAACTGGAGCTCAAGTTCCTTACGCTCGTCTTGATGGAAACCACTAAACTAATATCGGGTGGCACCTGGCTGCCTTGCTGCTCGCTTAATAAAAAAAACTACTGGCTCAGTAAATATAAAATTAGGATCTTCACCTTCTAATTTTCGTCATAACTTTCTAAACAGAAAACATTTATTTTAAATTATCTTTTTTCTAAAACGTCTGATGATCTTTGTTCTGAACCGTCTGAACCGTCAATGAGAACACAATAGACTTGCCTCACCTTTTTATCTCGCTACTTTTTACTGCCTAAAGACCGCGAGGCTTGGCAAAACTTTACATAGAATGTTTATGATTCGATTATCTTTATTCTGATTTGGTTATTTAGTTGTTTATTACCCTGGATGATGTGTTTGTTATCCTGCAAGATGTCTCATCTCGTCTCGATGGAAACCACGAAACTAATATCGGGTGGCACCTGGCTCCTAGCTCCACGCTTATTAACAAACCACTGCACACTGTGCAGTTGCACTCTCAATAATGTATCTTGTCATAATGTAGACTGCGACATCATATCTTCTGTTTACTATCCAATATATTGTTGGACAATGTGTAATTTGTTAGTTCCTTTACTATGTTTGTCAGCTGGATCATCGTCAACTCTATCATTTCCGGGCTAAAATATATTTAAAAGCAAATGGTGTCTATCACGTCTACCATGTGTCTATTACTGGTTTCACGAACGCTCAAGTAGTACCTTAGGTTTAAAAAACATTTTAATGTACGTAATGTAGAACACAATCTAAAGTTCACCCATCCGTCAGAACTGTGGTTTTTGACGTCGCGGCAGCCATCTTGGATCCACATAGTTATGACGTGAGAGTAACGAGCCGTAATTATTGACACACAGAGTCGGCGAACTTGGCTCTTGTTTACTGTGCACAAGTTTAATGTTCGTCTGTGTTTGTATTCTGTTTGTGCGTTAGGAATACAAAATTCTGTAAGTAACTTAGTTATCGAGTTGAAAAGTCCGATCAAAATACAAAAAAATGGTAAAAAAATATAAAAATAATGATTTCGACAAGATAATGAATTTTCACGAACGATATATTTCCACACCATATAGAATAGAGCACATTATAGAGGTATGTTCGAGGAATTTGAATGATCTCTGTATGTTCTATTTATTAACAAATTTAAAAATATATGCACCTAATTTAAAATATAGGTACCTACGCCATTTAATTTAAGCAACTCATCAAACACAAACCGCACAGTTCAATAACAATTCATCACTACAGTCACATACACGTACTTGTGGGCTATTATACAACCGCAAATGGTATCAATGCAAACTGAATTTGTTAGGGACTAAAGGTACCCTAACACCCGGGGGCTAAAAATTGCAGGGGGCGAAAGTACATTTTGTCACGTTTTGGGGGACCCTAAATTGTGCATGTGTTAGTTTCGGTTTAGTCGTTTGCCTACTACTTTGTTAGTTGGTTTGAAGTTAGAATTATAGCTACAGGGTGAAAAAGTAACAAACTAAGCATTTTTTATTGTAACTCCCTTCAATAATAGCACGATTATACCTCTTGCGGTGTAGGCAAAACAATAAAGGCTCTCAACTCAAATGTATTTTCACCACGTTTATAAATGTGAAATTACTTATAATTTCCAGATACACAACCATTTTCTTCTAAAAAAGGATAAAAAATATATAAGTAGAATCGTCTCAAATTGGAAGATAGAATACGTAAATTTAATATCCAAGAACCGTTCATTTTGAGATACAAAATTTCCATCTTGTTTTCATTTACGAAAAGTGTTTCTTCTCGTTTTAATACAATGAAATATGACCTGAAGTGAACTTTGACTGACCTTTGGGATACTAAGGTTATTCTTGAAATTATTGTGCTATTTTTTTCCAGCGAGTATTTAATGAAATAAAATTGGATTCGCGAAAGAGATCCAGTAGCTTTTTGTAAAGAAAACCTTGCTATGTGCTTGTTACGAATGGGCTCTAAAGTTTCTTTTTTTTTTCGAAAACTATGTTGAATTTCATAATGGAACATAACAAAAGAAAAATGTCTAAATCCCATGGGAAAACGGGAAAACTTTACGCCTTTGACACTGCGGTCCGGAAAATTTATATAATTTTAAAGCTGATCGTAGTAAACTGAGTGAGTATTTTGTTTATAAAATTGTTGTATGGCTAAGTCTCCGCTGCAACGAATGAATACTGAATGTAATTTGCTTAATGTCTTCCTTTTAAGTGCCGTTTCGGGTTATTAACATCTTAAATCCGGCTTTTAGGTAAATTATTCTAAAATAACTGCCATCCCTACCTACCTATACCACAGAATATACAGGGTGTAAAATAAGTACCTACCTCGTTCCTTTAATTTAAACCACCTGTTCTAGGTCTACTAAAGATACTAAACAACTTTCCCAAAGCACAAAATGTTTAACTCGAAAAAAAAAATGAAATTCCCATTCAAAAATGCTCACCTGCAGTATCTGCAGTTTTGTAAGACGAAGGAGTAATTTGTTATCATTAGTTGAACGTGTGGTTTAATGGAACGCAGTACTTTTTTACACCCTGTATAAAAGTACCGATACTGCTTTTCATACTGCCAAACAATAAAGGACTTGGCTGTTTAAATTTAATTGCAGTTGCGCGTTTTAAAGGATCGTAAAGGCTGCAACTTTGTTCGTAACCGGCGCGATTAATTCACGAATTTGCATCACAATTGCATTAAGATGAACCGCTGGAGGCTGGACTTGGCCGTGCCACTTCCGTGCGCACAGTTTACTGTGACTGTTTTAGTGCCTAGATTATTGAGTTATGTTTTGACTTATAGCTTTTTATTCAAGTAGAATTTCTACCTATCTATAAAGGTGTTATTTTTTCAAACTATTTTCATATATTAGGTATAACTCTAATGTTTAGTTCCTAGTGGCATCATAAAGCTACATTCTACCCAACCCAGACAATATTTTCGAAGAGATCAGAAAATTCCTTTTAAAAATATAGGCATGCCACTTTTTATTGATGGCATTACATTGATTTTTAATAAATGCACATGCACTCTCAAAAACTCTAACATTCCATCATTTGATGCTATCCAGACAAATATTCAATACAACACATCTACCTACGAATCCGTCCGGCTTCATTCACAAAACGCCATGGGCGAAAAATAATAACGAAACGCATAACAGATATGCGTTTTATTGCATAATACCGTCCCTTTATTTACAAAAGACTTTTTTATTTTTAATCTTTGATCCAATTACTCGTTCTCTTTTCAAAATTTCAAATATTCTTTTTTCTTTTTTTATCCAGCCAGCTTGATTAACAGTCGAATTAATCAAGCGGGGAATGCTAAATTGAAATTGTAATAGAGTTCCGTCAGGTGTGATTGTTAGATATTTCTTTTGTTTTGAAAATGCCCTCGTATTTTGCGATGGGGAAGTTCATTAGTTGCTTGATTTATATTTCTGTCGGTCTGATCAAATAATTAGAAGATGTGGCATTATTAAATAATAATAAATAAATAATTCATGTTACGGAATAGAACATGATATTATAAACTTCTGAATAGTACTTATTGTTTACTTATTGCTTTTAAAGATATTGATAATATTAGATAACTAATTTTGACTCTTACTATTTCGGAATTATTTTGTTGAGACATCATTTTCCCGATTTTCTCGGGGACGGCTACCTAATCTAGGAGATTGAACGAGAATACTGTTTTTTTACACAGAGCGACTGCCATCTGACCTCTGTTGTGATAGGCATCAAGAATTGATGTTAAAATAAAACCAGCAAATATCAAATCCACCTAAAACTCAAAATTCATCATCCCCTAAACACATTGCCTTCAGATCCTCACCCTCGGTGACCGCCGCGTCAGGTGTGCCCAACAGCGGCCCGCGTTCTGCTGTTTATGGCCGCAATATTTCAGAATTGAGCACCCCTGCAAAAGAAGGCGCCGCTGATTTGCATCTGACAACGCGGCAATAACCGAGGAACCCCAATTTTGCGAAGTAGAAGAATAGGCATTTATATTGTTTGATTTTGATTGGAAATTTTGAGTTTACTGAGTGATTTATAAAATTTCAAATGAAGTGTTGGATTTCAGGATTTCCAATTAGGAAGTTGATGAATTTTCGGCAGGTGAAAGATTTTTCATGAAATGGTTTAATTAATTTCTGTCAATACATACCTACCTATCTGTATCCATATTTCATAAAATACGATCATGGCATTTTATAAATACATTTCAGGCGTAACTTCTTTCATAACGCGCTCCTCCCTATTATTTACTTTTACCGTTGAACTAAAGGATACAATAGAGATCTATTTAGCCGTTATAACCCTAAAAAACATTTAATATTTATCACATCTCTTTACCTCCCATGTAGATCCTTTAAACAATTACCAACTTAAGCACCTCTCACACTAACCGATCTTATTGCAACATCCTCTCGTCAATACGATGTCACACTGGTCAATTTTCCGTCGACGGGACCACCCGGTGTGACAATTGCCCACTTAACAGTTAGGGATGGTGGGACAATGAGAGCATCCTGCCATCGTTATTGGAATTATTGGGAATGATAGTTGGAGGGATTACGTGGCTATTATCTAATAATGATTGACATTGTGTTTTAACTTGGCTGGAACCCTGGGCTCTAGTTTCCGTAGTCGTAGGTTCGACCAATTTAGAGTTGGTATACCTTACATAAATGTAATAGTCAGTGCACTATCCCGTATTTACATTATCTAATTGCTCATTTACCCAAAGCTTTCCTGGTAGAAATTGCTACCCTAGTAATAAGGCTGCCTAATTGTACTTTATTTTTGTTATGTTTGTTATTTTTTCTGTAATTTGCAATCTAAACTAAAGACAGGTCCTTCGTAGCGCAGCTGTCTGAATTTCACGAGTTATCATCGTTACGGATTTATCAAGGGGTTTTATGGGAGCGACAGCGACTTCTTAAATCAATGGGTTTTATTATGATTTTAATGTGATGATGACCCAAACCTTTGAACAAAATTTTACTGTGCAAATGCTGATTATTATTTTCTTTTTACAGGTAAATCTCAAGCTGTCTGAACGATCATTTAACAACCCCGTCTGGTAAGATAATTCTCAATTTACATGTTCACATCTTTATTTTTGATAAAATACCGACGCAGGCAAAGTGATGATAGATGACATTATACCCAAGCGAAGAGCATTTCACAGACACAAAATTTCTCTTGCATTTCATGATTTACTATCTGCCAATCCAAAGTACATACAAATGCCCTTTTTACATCACTCGTTACATAAAATAACGAGCACTTAAAACTTTTGTTCAGTTAACTGTCGCAGCGCGTCTGTCTAGACTCTTCAGTGCTTCAGGAGTTTTGAAAAGCGAAAGTTGTCTGCTGTTAAAACATCCCCGTGTTGTAATTCCTCTTTCTGTGATGTAGAGTGGCAATCATTTATGTTGTAATTAGGACAACCTGGATGAAGATTGGTTTTCTAATTTTTCTTTAGGCAACACGTCGTATCTATTTGCTGTTTTAGTGTCTCTCGTAAGTTGTTCCGACTTATAGACTATTTATTTTCAGCGATCAAGAATGTAACTTTGTTTGTTAAAAAATTAAAAGTACCAGAAATAAAATTTATTCAAAAATATAAAAATGAAAATTACATGGTCAAAGTTTAACCTCACAAATAAAAAAAATGCACAGTAAATAAAAATAAAAAAACACTGAAAAAGATGCATTAACTTCTTTGCTAAGAAAGACGGAGATATACTATAACTTTTTAAGTACTCGCGATTATTTTTACTCATTTTATTAAATCAACCTTCGACCACTACTACTCTTGTAACCGAGTCGAAACGTCGGGATAAAACTGTGAATACTGGATGTTTTTACCTCTAAAACATTATCGCGAGTTGACCCGTTAAACAAGTAACATAAAAGACGGGAATTGGATGATGGATGAGGAAAAATTCTGAAGGAAAAATTGAATAATTTTATTGTTGACCTATCCCACCAAATCTTGAAATTATAGTCACCCTACATGCATATAAACTGATCGTTTAGGAACACCCTGTTTATCGTTCTTTCAATATTGTTTCAATGTAAATTAGACAAAGTTTCCTTGCAAATACATTTCTATCTGTTTCCAGTTGTTAAGCTAAATTGAATTTAATTTCGCTGTTAATTTTAACGGTTTGTTTAGAGTTCTGTTTGATGGAATAAATATTTATTAGCAGAGTTTATTTATATTTTGGTTATTTAACGTGAGGGTCAGTATCTGTAATAGACATGTATTTTTGGCTTTTATTTTCCCTTTTGGGATAAATCCAATTTTGTGTTAAATCAGGATACCTGCTATCCTAGCTGAAAAATCCTTCCAAATCTGTTAGAACTTTTTTAAATGCGTCGATACTTTGTATATCATATCCGCGTAATTCAATGTATCAAGTTAAACTTTTGCTCATAACTCCAAAATCCACTTAAAGTGAAACATGTAAGTAATACGAAATCTAAACATCAGAAATCAAATTTAAATCTAACAAAAAATAATAAAAACAAACCATTAAAACTGCAAATTACGTAAACTCCCAAATCTTAAAACCCCACAAACAGAATTGTTGAAACAAACGTTGCAGCATGCAGCTCATTACGCACCCTTCCGGATACCTACTGGTACTAAACGTGAAGTCGGGAGAACCCGTAATAATGGGGGACGCATCCGGGTTACTACCGGACTATACAGTGGGTGCAGGAACTTTTATTTCCACATCCGGCAGAGTCACACATATAGGAAATTATTGATTTTTTTTCATTATGATATTTTTTTCGAGCACCTATCTTGATGTTTGATTTTTGACTGCTAACCCCCAGAACGCGTTCCAATCTTCTATGGCCATATTCCTGTTTTTTTGTCTGAATTGTCAATCCTGCGCCCACCTGCTTTGTGCCTGCGCCCGATATCTCCGTGTGTCGCCATGCAATAGACGACTCCATCAGAATAGGATTGCACTGCACAGGCACTTAAATCAAGTCTCATCTAGTTAATTTATCTCAATATCATTGATCCCCATCACCGAAAATGTTTTTTTAGACCTAATTATTAAAAAAAATAAGCACCCCGTACACAAAACTAGAAGGATATAAATTCAAAAGGGCTGTTTCAAATTGGGCGAGATCCAAACCTATGCAGATGGTAGACAGATGTCGCCCCCGTGAGGCCCTGGGGCCCCTGGACCCCCCGGACCCCCCGCGATTATCGTATGCAGATTAACCGGAAACCCCCCATGTTTAGCGTAACGCAGTTACGGTAGATGCAGTTACCATGTTTTTCTATGGGGCAACATCGTGAAACAGGTGCATATTTTAACACTAATTTATTGTAATGGTCTGTAATATTTTTACATTAATTTGGAATGATTTTAATTTATATGTATAAATTGTGTTATTTAAAAATACAAAAGATTTAGTAGGTATATAATCATAGCACAAAAGTAAAAGCAGTGCATCTCAGCGACGAGCAAAGAAAGTAAGATCTTATTTTATTGAAAAGTTGACCAAATTACATTCAGTATATTAAAGGTTGATTGTCAAGGTCTATAATAATAGATTATTTCTCAAGATCTCTTGAAATTTACCTCTAAATGACTCTTCCTAACATTTTCGATTTCTCAGTGTAGCAATCTAATATCACTAATATGTTGCAATTTTTCATTTTCGCTATTATATAGTGTTACTTATTTACTTGCATAAGTACCAACATTTGAACGTTATTCTATCCAACCTGATATCAAAAAGCCGCAATAATTTATCAACTTACTATCAAGCTATTTTGAAAGTCACGTCCGTCGAGATCATCTCACAATTCACAGGTAAAATAAATGGCTGAATATTATGGCCCACCTGAATGTACGTAAACAAACCCCATAGTATATCCCATACGAGTTTACAACCTCGGGCGCATGAATAAGTAACGGATGAGCCTTCTTGGCTTAAAGTTGGGGTGGACAGACGGGCGGATTTACGTCATCATGATTTTAAAAGATAATTTTCATATAATCAAAGTCAAGTGTCTTTAAAAAGCTGGCTTAAAAATTATTCACTTTGGAGACTCTCAACTGGCGAAATCTATATCAGTTACCTTTTTGAAACTATCACTGGCTGAATAAAAAGAAAATCTTACAGAGAAAGAAGTCATGGCTACGAAAAGATTAGATCTCGCATATAATAATCGTCCATCCCTTAGGTAGGTATATTGAAATAACAAAATTATACCTTACATACATCAATTACGCAGAACAGGTATTGGCTGCGTTTCTTTCTATTCTGTAACTAGAACCAAGGTATCGATATTCCCGGGTTTTTCTTGTGTCTTAGCAGCGTTTCTGCGCCCGTCTACACCCTCCCTCATCCGACTTTATACCTGTTAAGTCGTCTCATCATTTATTTACGTGTGCGTAAAACTCTCCCCTTAATTTGGGTAATTATTTGCGCAGGAATCCGTCGTTCAAATATTGATGCGTTTGAAGTTATGGTAAGAGTGTACCAAAGTGTACCAAGCTTCAAGCCGAGGGTGTACGATGGCTTCAAAACCGTAGAGTTGTTTACTTATCTGTTACCACTTGCCAATTTGAGATGGAGAAGCTTCTGGGTACTTGTGATCAAGTTATCCTATCTAATTATAGACCTGAATGTATGTTTGTTTATACTTACAAGTATCGGATTGAAGGGATCTGCATACGTATTTTAACGGGAATTATGTTAAGTTTAGAGAACGAATAAGGCTCCTTTTAAACTTCATATTAGAAACAAAAACAAAAGACAAATATTTTATCGCTCTTGTTTAAAATTACAAATTCATAATTCATACTACAACTACCGAAAACTGTATTTAAACTATACAAACGATATGATATAATTAATTAAATAAACTTCGTTATTTACTCTACTGTAAATTCAATTATACAATTTTATTATTACCATTACGGTAGTCATTTCATTTGTTTATCTTATTACCGAAAGGCAAATAAATTTATAAATCCTTTTCAACGTTTTATTTAAAAGCGTATTTTCATTATATTGTGTAAAAGCAGTCTGCGACCAGAGCTGATATAGTATTTCAGTGAATGATAATGGAAAATCTTATTTAAAAATACACTGCATTTTAGCTGATTGCACCAAGTTTTTATCAATACTATTAATTGAAAAACATGTAATAAAAGATCTCCAGTAGTATCTGCATTCAATATTATTTATTTTCTTTTGTTGTGGGGGTTTTTTGTTTGATTTTAAGCACCTATTAAAGAATATCAAAGATATTTTAATGTCATTATTTTATGCTGAACCGTGATGAGTGGAAGAGAGGGAGAGGGGGATGTGGCCTGCAGTGGGACACCACGCATACTCAAAAATAAATAAATAACTATTTTTATGCACATTATGAACAATATTCCAGTTTCCTTCCTTGAGACTTTTGATCATACATGGGAGTTCACCTACTTAACTACGAGCAGTTTCTCTACTCGTGACCTGTGGCTACTGCAATATAATCCCATCTGGAATGTCCTTCAATATTTTGCTTTGCCGTTTCCTATCTATGTAGGGGTCTGTCTCTGTCTTTAATATAATTTGAGCATTTCTATGCCCCGCTCCGTCGTAGTTACCTACGCTTAAATATAAAGGAGAAATAGTGGACACATGAGGCGTGTCTCGCACACTTCAATTGCTTATAAGTGCTAACAACCAGGTAGAAACGAAACACAGTCGAAATTAAACACGGAAAGACTTCAAACGAACCTGAATTTCCATTTGAGCACCGTCTCACTCTCACTCGAAACAAATTTCAAAGAGTTTATGCCGCCACGCGTATTGGGGACAAAGTAAACATACCTACCTTTTAACCCTTCTTCATTGCTTACCTCTAATCAGGTGTTGACACTCTGAGGGTCGTATTTATAAAGCGCTCTCAAGATTGAGAGCAGTCATAAGTATGAATTTGACAGTTTGTTTTGTACTGAAATGACATTTCCAATACGAACTCAAACTCGCTGTCACTCTTGAGAGCTGATTATAAATACGGGCCTGAAACAGTTTAGTTTTAGACAGTTTGCTACTACAAACACAGTGGAAAACATTATCATAATCTTTGTGTGCCACGCTTTCTAAATGTTTAAAACATTATCAATCAGGGTTTCCAAAAAAATTTTGCAAACAAATAGCAAATCCCAGTAAAAGTGTCACAGATTTTGAGACTTTTTGAAGTTTTTAGGTTTTCTCAAAAACTTGATACCTCTATTCGGTTTTCTAAATATTTTAACTTTGTTCCATTTCATCCTTCCATCCTTTTTTTGTTTTCATCTAAGTATAAGCTATACATATACATATATTCATATGCTGTCGATATCTGTGTACTATAAAATACACTTTGCTACAAAATCCCCTGTGCCCTGTCCACATTTCGTGGATAGAGCTGTCCACCCGATTTTCCACTCTAATAGATCCTTATAATTGATTCTGATGGCAGGGCAGGTGAAACACTGTCAGTTTGAGGGTCGCTGGCGCTGACAGGTTTGAATATAACTGTCCGGATTAGAATTTTTGAGGACTTGATTGATTCTGGTTTCAATCAAAAATATGCGGTGTGGTTAGTTCAGTACCCAGTTAAATTAATTTTCTCGCGGAATAAAGTTATTTTTGAATTTCTAAACGAATTAGTTATCCGTAAATAAGCAAATAAGAACTTATTGTTGAGTTTTATTCATACTTTCCACCACAAAAACCTAAGCCGATTTCATCCAAATTTCGTCAACGTTTGATGTTTACGTTCAACGTAATTTACGAGCAAAGAAACTGTGTTTTAATAGCGACAGGTATACGGCAGCGAAGGCATTAACTCGAGAATTGCACCGTAAAATCAAGACAGGTGTTTACATTTTCTCCGCGACGGTGAAGAGAATTGACTTCGGTCTTTTATGAGGGTTTTATGTAAAGTTTCCTTCAAAAATGATAGCGTTTTGTCGTGTAAAATTAGCTTTAAAATTGACATAATGTTATGTTCTCAATCTAACAAAATTTTGTTACTAAAACTAACGAGTTTTCTATACAAAATACGTCATTATGTTCTGTATCACTTTTCGTAAAGGCCTTGCCATTTTACATGAAGAGATAGAGTGCCTCTCCATTGTGGTGTTAATTATTTTAGAATAAAGTTTCCTAACATATATTTGAATGAATGACTACGCACAGGCTAACAATATACCAGCTGTATTTTATTGGCAAACATATCCCTTACTTCATTGCCAAAAACCTCTCGTCAGGAGGTATTATGTTCTTTGTGCCTTGGCCCTATTAGCATTTAAGGGTTATCGCCTTTCAGGTGTTAAGGACCTGAAGTTAATCGGTTTGTGGGTGTTGTGCGAATGAATTTGAGCTTACGTGACGGCGATACGTTTATGTGCGTTGGTATTTATACTTCCTTTTGTCCATAGAAAGTAGGAAAAGTTCAATAAGTCACCTGGTTTAGGAAACTCTTAAATGGCATTATAAATGAATCTTATTTTATGTTTACAGCAAGTCCGCAAAGTGTAGAAACCTAACAATAAACTTATTCATCTGTAAACCTATCCGTAAACTTGAATTATGATTATGCAATAACATGGCTCTCATCCGTGGCGAATACTGCTAAGTACTAAGTAGCCCGTAAAAGGAAAAAATATTGCATTAATATTGATGTGGTAAAATAACATCTAGCATTCTATCTTAAAATAAAGGTTTTCGTGCATTTTATTACGCAGCTCACAGAACATGGAACAATATACCCCGAACTATATTAAACTCTGCCATCTCAGTTCTAAAGGATGACGTCTACTATGGCCCATTGTTCACGAATACTTTTGTTCATTTTAAAACTCACTGAGTATCATAAAATATACTTTTGCGGCAAAATGGTGGACCCTGACAGGTTCTTATTGGATTTCTTGGGTTTAATAGGTGAAAATAGTTTCAGGTTATTGGGTATTGTTCTGTCGTGATAATGATCTTTGAAGATGTTGAAGATGGTTTAAAGGTTTGGTTTTATTTTGGTAAAGAGGAGCAAGAATGTATGAGTCACGAAAAATAACACTCATTTCAGACCCATAATTATTTTATTTTCCTCAATTTTACATTGACGTGAGCTTTTGGTCGAATTTATTATTCTTGGAACAATATTTTGACTCAATTACAAAGAGGCATTAATGTA
Organism: Scrobipalpa atriplicella; assembly: GCA_029255725.1. NCBI lineage: Eukaryota > Metazoa > Arthropoda > Insecta > Lepidoptera > Gelechiidae > Scrobipalpa > Scrobipalpa atriplicella. The sequence goes on from JARACY010002027.1 coordinate 42,114, forward strand.
GTCTTAGATATGGTTTTTTTTTTAATCATAGACTGCATTATGATTTCATCCAAGGCTGTCGTCTCTAGATCGTCAAGGGACATCCCCTTCTACTTTGACTTCAAAATGAAACTTCATTTAAATCCAGTATCCCTCTATTGTTTATTGCAAATTAAAACAACTGAAATACCGAGTGCAGGTGTCAAGCTTGTCCCAGTGGGTTTCAATCATGGCCCCCTGCTAATAAATCCGGCATCAGGTGTGCTCAACCCCGGCCCGCAACGACAACGGCAGACGACGGCGATGCGTGTTGCGTTGTCTCTCGCGTGTTTTTTATTTTATGTGCAGTGATTTCGCGGAACTACGGCCAGGGGACGACGTGGAGAGTTATCTCGTGCGTAGAGTTGTAAACAGCTGATGCTATGGTGAACATAGCATGTTATAAGGAATAATGGGATAGGATACTTTCATTTTTTTTTCTAGGATTCTTAGTTGCAGTAGCAAGAAATTGTTATGATTTGATCCGAAGATATAAATGGTGTATAACAATATTGTCAATCGTTTTTAACAGTACAATAAATATTTTGTGATCGTTTATGTATTTAGCGAAACACAAAGAGACCACTACTAGCCGCTTCAAAAGCGGTTTTCCTACTAAGCCCGAAAGTCATAATCATTATGCACCAAATTATGAGTTGAGTGAGCATTTGTATATTCTATTTAATTAGTAACACATCATTCAAAAAAAAGGATGGAAGGATGAAATGGAACAAAGTTAAAATATTTAGAAAACCGAATAGAGGTATCAAGTTTTTGAGAAAACCTAAAAACTTCAAAAAGTCTCAAAATCTGTGACACTTTTACTGGGATTTGCTATTTGTTTGCAAATTTTTTTGGAAACCCTGATTGATAATGTTTTAAACATTTAGAAAGCGTGGCACACAAAGATTATGATAATGTTTTCCACTGTGTTTGTAGTAGCAAACTGTCTAAAACTAAACTGTTTCAGGCCCGTATTTATAATCAGCTCTCAAGAGTGACAGCGAGTTTGAGTTCGTATTGGAAATGTCATTTCAGTACAAAACAAACTGTCAAATTCATACTTATGACTGCTCTCAATCTTGAGAGCGCTTTATAAATACGACCCTCAGAGTGTCAACACCTGATTAGAGGTAAGCAATGAAGAAGGGTTAAAAGGTAGGTATGTTTACTTTGTCCCCAATACGCGTGGCGGCATAAACTCTTGAAATTTGTTTCGAGTGAGAGTGAGACGGTGCTCAAATGGAAATTCAGGTTCGTTTGAAGTCTTTCCGTGTTTAATTTCGACTGTGTTTCGTTTCTACCTGGTTGTTAGCACTTATAAGCAATTGAAGTGTGCGAGACACGCCTCATGTGTCCACTATTTCTCCTTTATATTTAAGCGTAGGTAACTACGACGGAGCGGGGCATAGAAATGCTCAAATTATATTAAAGACAGAGACAGACCCCTACATAGATAGGAAACGGCAAAGCAAAATATTGAAGGACATTCCAGATGGGATTATATTGCAGTAGCCACAGGTCACGAGTAGAGAAACTGCTCGTAGTTAAGTAGGTGAACTCCCATGTATGATCAAAAGTCTCAAGGAAGGAAACTGGAATATTGTTCATAATGTGCATAAAAATAGTTATTTATTTATTTTTGAGTATGCGTGGTGTCCCACTGCAGGCCACATCCCCCTCTCCCTCTCTTCCACTCATCACGGTTCAGCATAAAATAATGACATTAAAATATCTTTGATATCTTTAATAGGTGCTTAAAATCAAACAAAAAACCCCCACAACAAAAGAAAATAAATAATATTGAATGCAGATACTACTGGAGATCTTTTATTACATGTTTTTCAATTAATAGTATTGATAAAAACTTGGTGCAATCAGCTAAAATGCAGTGTATTTTTAAATAAGATTTTCCATTATCATTCACTGAAATACTATATCAGCTCTGGTCGCAGACTGCTTTTACACAATATAATGAAAATACGCTTTTAAATAAAACGTTGAAAAGGATTATAAATTTATTTGCCTTTCGGTAATAAGATAAACAAATGAAAATGACTACCGTAATGGTAATAATAAAATTGTATAATTGAATTTACAGTAGAGTAAATAACGAAGTTTATTTAATTAATTATATCATATCGTTTGTATAGTTTAAATACAGTTTTCGGTAGTTGTAGTATGAATTATGAATTTGTAATTTTAAACAAGAGCGATAAAATATTTGTCTTTTGTTTTTGTTTCTAATATGAAGTTTAAAAGGAGCCTTATTCGTTCTCTAAACTTAACATAATTCCCGTTAAAATACGTATGCAGATCCCTTCAATCCGATACTTGTAAGTATAAACAAACATACATTCAGGTCTATAATTAGATAGGATAACTTGATCACAAGTACCCAGAAGCTTCTCCATCTCAAATTGGCAAGTCGGTAACAGATAAGTAAACAACTCTACGGTTTGAAGCCATCGTACACCCTCGGCTTGAAGCTTGGTACACTTTGGTACACTCTTACCATAACTTCAAACGCATCAATATTTGAACGACGGATTCCTGCGCAAATAATTACCCAAATTAAGGGGAGAGTTTTACGCACACGTAAATAAATGATGAGACGACTTAACAGGTATAAAGTCGGATGAGAAGCTTCTGGGTACTTGTGATCAAGTTATCCTATCTAATTATAGACCTGAATGTATGTTTGGTTTATACTTACAAGTATCGGATTGAAGGGATCTGCATACGTATTTTAACGGGAATTATGTTAAGTTTAGAGAACGAATAAGGCTCTTTTAAACTTCATATTAGAAACAAAAACAAAAGACAAATATTTTATCGCTCTTGTTTAAAATTACAAATTCATAATTCATACTACAACTACCGAAAACTGTATTTAAACTATACAAACGATATGATATAATTAATTAAATAAACTTCGTTATTTACTCTACTGTAAATTCAATTATACAATTTTATTATTACCATTACGGTAGTCATTTCATTTGTTTATCTTATTACCGAAAGGGCAAATAAATTTATAAATCCTTTTCAACGTTTATTTAAAAGCGTATTTTCATTATATTGTGTAAAAGCAGTCTGCGACCAGAGCTGATATAGTATTTCAGTGAATGATAATGGAAAATCTTATTTAAAAATACACTGCATTTTAGCTGATTGCACCAAGTTTTTATCAATACTATTAATTGAAAAACATGTAATAAAAGATCTCCAGTAGTATCTGCATTCAATATTATTTATTTTCTTTTGTTGTGGGGGTTTTTTGTTTGATTTTAAGCACCTATTAAAGAATATCAAAGATATTTTAATGTCATTATTTTATGCTGAACCGTGATGAGTGGAAGAGAGGGAGAGGGGGATGTGGCCTGCAGTGGGACACCACGCATACTCAAAAATAAATAAATAACTATTTTTATGCACATTATGAACAATATTCCAGTTTCCTTCTTGAGACTTTTGATCATACATGGGAGTTCACCTACTTAACTACGAGCAGTTTCTCTACTCGTGACCTGTGGCTACTGCAATATAATCCCATCTGGAATGTCCTTCAATATTTTGCTTGCCGTTTCCTATCTATGTAGGGGTCTGTCTCTGTCTTTAATATAATTTGAGCATTTCTATGCCCCCGCTCCGTCGTAGTTACCTACGCTTAAATATAAAGGAGAAATAGTGGACACATGAGGCGTGTCTCGCACACTTCAATTGCTTATAAGTGCTAACAACCAGGTAGAAACGAAACACAGTCGAAATTAAACACGGAAAGACTTCAAACGAACCTGAATTTCCATTTGAGCACCGTCTCACTCTCACTCGAAACAAATTTCAAAGAGTTTATGCCGCCACGCGTATTGGGGACAAAGTAAACATACCTACCTTTTAACCTTCTTCATTGCTTACCTCTAATCAGGTGTTGACACTCTGAGGGTCGTATTTATAAAGCGCTCTCAAGATTGAGAGCAGTCATAAGTATGAATTTGACAGTTTGTTTTGTACTGAAATGACATTTCCAATACGAACTCAAACTCGCTGTCACTCTTGAGAGCTGATTATAAATACGGGCCTGAAACAGTTTAGTTTTAGACAGTTTGCTACTACAAACACAGTGGAAAACATTATCATAATCTTTGTGTGCCACGCTTTCTAAATGTTTAAAACATTATCAATCAGGGTTTCCAAAAAAATTTTGCAAACAAATAGCAAATCCCAGTAAAAGTGTCACAGATTTTGAGACTTTTTGAAGTTTTTAGGTTTTCTCAAAAACTTGATACCTCTATTCGGTTTTCTAAATATTTTAACTTTGTTCCATTTCATCCTTCCATCCTTTTTTTTGAATGATGTGTTACTAATTAAATAGAATATACAAATGCTCACTCAACTCATAATTTGGTGCATAATGATTATGACTTTCGGGCTTAGTAGGAAAACCGCTTTTGAAGCGGCTAGTAGTGGTCTCTTTGTGTTTCGCTAAATACATAAACGATCACAAAATATTTATTGTACTGTTAAACAACGATTGACAATATTGTTATACACCATTTATATCTTCGGATCAAATCATAACAATTTCTTGCTACTGCAAACTAAGAATCCTAGAAAAAAAAATGAAAGTATCCTATCCCATTATTCCTTATAACATAGCTATGTTCACCAATAGCATCAGCTGTTTACAACTCTACGCACGAGATAACTCTCCACGTCGTCCCCTGGCCGTAGTTCCGCGAAATCACTGCACATAAAATAAAAAAACACGCGAGAGACAACGCAACACGCATCGCCGTCGTCTGCCGTTGTCGTTGCGGGCCGGGGTTGAGCACACCTGATGCCGGATTTATTAGCAGGGGGCCATGATTGAAACCCACTGGGACAAGCTTGACACCTGCACTCGGTATTTCAGTTGTTTTAATTTGCAATAAACAATAGAGGGATACTGGATTTAATGAAGTTTCATTTTGAAGTCAAAGTAGAAGGGGATGTCCCTTGACGATCTAGAGACGACAGCCTTGGATGAAATCATAATGCAGTCTACTGATTAAAAAAAAAACCATATCTAAGACTACATTAATGCCTCTTTGTAATTGAGTCAACAATATTGTTCCAAGAATAATAAATTCGACCAAAAGCTCACGTCAATGTAAAATTGAGGAAAATAAAATAATTATGGGTCTGAAATGAGTGTTATTTTTCGTGACTCATACATTCTTGCTCCTCTTTACCAAAATAAAACCAAACCTTTAAACCATCTTCAACATCTTCAAAGATCATTATCACGACAGAACAATACCCAATAACCTGAAACTATTTTCACCTATTAAACCCAAGAAATCCAATAAGAACCTGTCAGGGTCCACCATTTTGCCGCAAAAGTATATTTTATGATACTCAGTGAGTTTTAAAATGAACAAAAGTATTCGTGAACAATGGGCCATAGTAGACGTCATCCTTTAGAACTGAGATGGCAGAGTTTAATATAGTTCGGGGTATATTGTTCCATGTTCTGTGAGCTGCGTAATAAAATGCACGAAAACCTTTATTTTAAGATAGAATGCTAGATGTTATTTTACCACATCAATATTAATGCAATATTTTTTCCTTTTAACGGGCTACTTAGTACTTAGCAGTATTCGCCACGGATGAGAGCCATGTTATTGCATAATCATAATTCAAGTTTACGGATAGGTTTACAGATGAATAAGTTTATTGTTAGGTTTCTACACTTTGCGGACTTGCTGTAAACATAAAAATAAGATTCATTTATAATGCCATTTAAGAGTTTCCTAAACCAGGTGACTTATTGAACTTTTCCTACTTTCTATGGACAAAAGGAAGTATAAATACCAACGCACATAAACGTATCGCCGTCACGTAAGCTCAAATTCATTCGCACAACACCCACAAACCGATTAACTTCAGGTCCTTAACACCTGAAAGGCGATAACCCTTAAATGCTAAT
>JARACY010002028.1:0-48096 GCA_029255725.1 Scrobipalpa atriplicella
AGTCGTCGCCGCTGGGTCGCACCGCACGTCGGTGACGTCGGCTTCTGCTTGCTTAATAAGTTGATTCTGTAATAACCCTCAAAACTTGTCAGACGTGGCGGAATGGTCGTTTTCGCTCTGCCTACCCCATTAGGCATAAAGGCGTGATTTTATGTATGTATGTATCAAATTCAAGTGCTGGTATACTGACTGTGTGTTCATGTTCACTGGCAGCACTGTTTGCGCACGGAGTCGGCGCCGCTGGGCCGCACGTCGGCGGTCTCGGCGTCGGGCCGGATCACGTCGCCCTCGGGCGGGTCGCGCATCTGCTTCTGCGATACGATCCGGTATATTTCTGTAACGAACAATGAATTTTTCTCAAACATGCATGAAAATGGTCTTATTCCTTATGCAAAATCAATACACAAACTTTGACATTTACGGTTTCTCAAATAAAAAAAAAAAACTTTTCATAGAACTTGTCTTTTTCAAATTTCGAACAACAAAGCGCTCCGGCAAAGTACAAAACGCCATTACTCCATGCCAAAACTCTCCAGCAAAGTCCAAAACGCCATGACTTCATGCCAAAACTTTTTTTTTCTAAGTACACTTGCGTTTAGTTTCAACCATTTGCATTTGTGTTGACCTAGCACTGAGGCTGTACGCCATAGATTTTTTATTTATGTATTTCCTTGCATTAATTTGAGAAAAGCACTATGTAAGCCTCGGCGAAAATAGCAATTGCCTGACTCGTATTATTGAAGTCCTCGCCTGCGGCTCAAGACTTCAATCCCTACTCGTCCGTCAATTGCTGGTTTTCCATGCCTCGGCAACAATGTACTATGGCTGAAAAATACTACTAATGCGATCCGTAAAGAATTAGAAACGGCGTTCTACAAGCATAGTCATATCGTAGGACTTGGATCTAAGCAAGGAGGATTTAACCAATCATGAAGCAATGCAACTGAATAAATTAGCCACAGACAAATTAGAAAATCATGTATGAGTACGAGGGATGGCAAGGTCGACGTAGCCTGCGCCCTAAAAATCTTCAATATATTAGAAATGTCTTGAAATCTTTCTGTTGCAGCTGTAATGGTACTTCTGCTTTATAAGGATACGACCTCTGTCTAGACTGTCTACCCCTCCAGGATGAAAGGGCGTGATCTTATATATTCAAAACAGTTGCAAATGTCAAACAGTTTGCTAGAAACAGTTTAACGCTGTTTGCAATCGCATCGAAAATCATCTAATGATGCGACTGCTGGCTACAAGCATCAATAATTTCGGTCAAATACGCACTATATGTGAATTGATATCAGTGTATCAATAACAGTTGACGTCATTCATTGATGCGGTTCGTTTTCAACTGCGTAGTGTCAACAGCTGTTCTGATACCATGTTTGATTATGATACTTAGAAGGTTGCACTGTATTTATTTGGTCTTAGCATAATCAATCAAAATAAAGAACCACAGGTTTTCTGACTGGCGCCTTCTTTTTGTCGTAACATACATATTTCATAAAACACTACTGGTGCAAACTATTTTGTATACTTATCTTATTATAGTAGGTAATATGGATTTATTATCTTAACATCTTTGATGGACATTTATTAATAATAGTCAATCATGGTTATTTTTTTGACAGTTAAGCAAACTGATAATAGGTGCTCAGACAATTAAACAACTTATACGAATAAAAATTGGAAAATTGAAAAGTATAAATTGACTTTCCCATACAAATTGACTGATCAAAGTGATCATCTGTAAAAAAAATTGGAAAAATAAAAAAAAATACTAGGCAAGAATTTTTTTAATTTTTCAGTTTTTTTTTTCGAACGATATAATTTCGTTGTCTGAGCATCCCAATCAAAGCACATATTGGCTAATAAAAAAAATATCCTTTAAAAATAGCTTTCCACTTGCATAGGGTTGTCTTGAATGGTTTCCTATAAATAAAGGTGTCTTATTTTTCCAAAGAAAGACATTTTTATAGGAAATAATAAAGAAAGGTGTTGAATACTTTACATAAAAATTTGAAGCCCTGTATATCAAAAAGCAGATAAGAGTGGCTCATGTAGATAGCTTTGTGTAATTAATGATATTTAGTGTCCAGAACGAATAAAGTTAAAATCTATAATAATTAAATGTAAACATGAAGAGAATTCAGTATAACACAAGTTAGATCCATGCTTCGGTTTTAGAACGCACCCGCAAGCATAGGGCTTATGTTATTTGTTATCGATATTTTAAACAGTAATTCCAATCAACGAAAATAACTTTTAGTTAATAAAAATCAGTATTCCCCTAATCAAAATTTTATCGGCCAGTCCAAAAGTGAAAAACTTTTTAAAATATTGTTAATTAAAAATGTAAGATCCTAACATACTTGGCGCTCCTAGTTATTGTTAAAGAAAACAACGCTCTGCGCAATTTATTCCTGATTTTTGTATTTAGGTGAAATACATTTTTATTTCGAGTTTAGTAGATAATTCTTATTATTATAAATCTATTTTTTAACTAGTAAATTAAAATGGCTAGTTGCTACCGTTTTCGTTATAACAAACTTTTTAACGTTGAATAATAAATAACATTACACTGAGCAATAATCGGACTGCATAGGAAAAAATAAGAAATAAAATGTGGTTAATTCTATAAATCCCCATCAAAATTGTAAATTAATAAATCGAGGGTGACGTCCCAGATAAATAATAAATGACGTCATATATTACTTTAATGGCATTTATTTTACCTTTCTTTTTCTTAAAAGTCATTATGCAAATGAATGTGTTCGAAAGTTCTGGTGGTGATTTATAAAATATTCCAGAAAAAATTATAACACAAACCGTAGCGTAGCTTCATAATATTAAAGGTCTTAATTGTTTTTTGTAAAACACTAGCAGTAGATTTAACTAAGTGTCGAAATAGCTTTTTTAAAGAGTCTTTTCTTTATTGATATTACGTGCCTTCGGTGGATATGGCGAGCGAACTTGTTACATTTTATTAAAGCTTTTTATTGTTTCATTTTAGCCTCGTAAAACGTTAAAATATACTACTTAAAACAGGAAAAAGAGTTGTACTACGCAATAGTGTATTTTGCCTGTTTGATCTTGTATCTTCAAATATTTTACTACGTGTGACACACTGAAATGTCGGGGAATGGTGCGAGTAGTATATTTCTTTTAAATAGTGATTTATATGCGATCTTTTATACTGGCGGAGTCTGGATAACGCCGTTAGATAAAATGTGATTGAACTGACCATGCAAAGGGTGATTGTGCGTAGGGCAGATCTTTTTTAACTAAGCCATATAAGATAACATTAAATTTTGTATGAACTTAATTGTTAATTGTGTTACATGAAAATCAAAGTTATCTTATACACTTACCCGCGTTTCCACTGTAAAGCAAGTTTTAAAAAAATAATTAATTCAAAATAATAATACTAAACTTTGCTGCCATAATAACTACTTAAAATCGCTAAACCTAGTCGAAATTAAGGCGTTGCCGACTTAGCATTCCATTATGCACTGATTTAAAACTTTAAAATAAAATAGCAGCATAGATTTGAAGCCTAACAGTGAAAACGCTAAATAATCTTGTGCCGTTGTGACAGGGAAAAACTAAATACTCATAATGTCTGCTATGGGCTACGTGCCATCAAAAGTATCCCACACGGTACCAAGGGCCTACCTTCGGCCATTTTGTTTTTCAAAAAACGAGAGGTGTTCGTTGTATCTAAGAAATATATTATTATATTATGGTCTTACATATGCATGGTTATTTTTTTAGTGCCTATCTGTAATTACTTTATTAAAGACAAAGATAATAAAATATAATGTAAATTTCTCAGTGTTTTTATTTAAAATGATGATGAAAAGAAACTTAATTTGGTGTTCAGTTATATTTCAGACTTCTTTTCAATCATAATGCTTTCATTCATTCATACTTAACCTCAGTTAACTATTATAAAATTGAAAATCTCACATCTCTTTCTTAGCTTTCTCAGAACAAAGAAAAAATCTTTTAATTCTTTAAATATTACGAAATAAGCTCTATTATCCAGTCTTAACGTAATCAGTCTTATTTTGACCAAAAGATCGATTTTCCTGGTCATGCCACCAAAATTGAAAATAAATATTTGAATTAGAGAATATAATGTAGGTCACGGCACTAAATTGTGACACATTTTTGAAGACTTTCCTGGTCGCGGTACCAAATTGTAACAAATTCTTTAAATTTAAAAGATGAGACTACTATTCATGATGTCGTGATTATTAAGACATAAAAAATGCTTCTCAATTCGGTTTCATACAGACAAACGGCATGTACAATTACAGCCGCCCGCCATCGCAATCTGTCAGAATAGTCTTCAAAATGTGCTACAGTTTGGTGCCGTGTCCAGGGTATTCTACAAAACTGTTACAATTTGGTGCCGTGACCAGGATAGTCTACAAAATGTGTTACAATTTGGTGCCGTGACCAGGATAGTCCACAAAAATATTTACAATCTGATGCCGCGACCAGGATGGTCTACAAAAATGTGTTACAATTTGGTATCGTGACCAGTATAGTCTTGAAAAATGTGTTACAGGCTGGTGCCGTGACGAGGATAGTCTTCAAAAATGTGTTACAATTTGGTGTCGTGACCAGTGACGGTAGGTATGAGTGACGGTTAGTCTGAAGTGGATATTCTTTAAAAATGTGTTACAAGTTGGTGTGACCAGTGACGGTTGGTGTGAGTGACGGTTAGTCTGAAGTGGATATTCTTTAAAAATGTGTTACAAGTTGGTGTGACCAGTGACGGTTGGTGTGAGTGACGGTTAGTCTGAAGTGGATATTCTTCTACAAGTTGGTGTCGTGACCAGTGACGGTTGGTGAGACGGTTAGTCCGCAGTGGATATTCTTCAAAAATGTGTTAAAGTTTGGTGACGTGACCAGGATATTCTTCAAAAATGTGTTACAATTTGATGCCAATCGATCGCTGTCAATTGTTTTCTTACAAATAGGCAGATATCGATAGTTAAAAGGCAAAAGAGGCCAAGCAACATTTTGAAAACTTTGCACCAGAGTTTATTTTCCAAAGAACGATAAGTACTATCGATATTATTGTTCGTAATCAATACTATTGCTAACATTGTACTATCGATAATGTCAATAGGCCTGTTGATTCTATAGATGATTTTGGCGTTGTACTATCGATTGTTGGCAACACTATTAAAATTTCATCAAAAAAATATGCTCCCCCCCCAACATATAATATAGGTACCTACTTATATGAATATCTCCCGCACTCAAACCTGAGGAAGGGGCTCCGAAAGTCCCGAAACATGTCGTTTGATAAAGATAACAAGTAAGTGAGAGACCGCGTTAATTTAACAAAATATGTTTTTGAAAATAAGACTAAACTTTATTTTTATCCTCCAGACGATATAGAATAGGCACAGTGATTCACCTGAGCTAGATTTCATATCGGATCGTTTTATCCAAGATTTGGGCAGTATTTTGTAGGTATAAGCCTAATTTCTAGGATCGAGATCGAGTCATAATCTTTGCTCAATCCTTTTACAGTCGAACAAGGATCTTTTGGCGCCTGGGTGACATTGACAGCACAGATTACCTTGTATACATGTCCGTTAGGTTATGCGCCAAAATATCCTTGTCCTTGTACGACTTTATCATGACTGATGCACAGAATACTTTTGATGACTTTAAATACGTCATGCACGTCATGTTTCATGTGTTGAAAATTAAAATATATTGTTAAAAATATTTGTGAGATCAAGATACCTGCAGAGTTGACGATTTTGGCTATTAATGAATGTTAGAAATATACTATTCCACAGGTGCGTTATTAGAAAACCATAAGTATTTAACAGAGCAGAGGACAGTTTCTTTTACTTCCTTGTCTTCATGGTACTTTTTTTTTAGGATCTGGACCTTGTAGGCTGGTGTTTATGGTCGCAGGAGCATTGGACATACCGATTACACTTCATAAAGTAGACTTAAAAGCAGAAGAGCATTTAAAGCCTGAGTTTAAAGCTAAATCCCCAACACACTCTACCAACTATTGTGGACGACGGGTTTTCCCTGTGGGAATCTCGTACTATAGCCAGATACTTGGTAAATAAGTATGGCGAAGGAAGCTCTTTATATCCTTTGGACCCTCGGTTGAGAGCGGTAGTCGACCAAAGACTGGATTTTGATATGGGTACGCTGAGCCCTTGCTTTGCGCAGTTTTTTGTAAGTTTATTTTTGAAAATCCTAGAGAATGATGTTGACTCAATAGAGAGTTTTTCAAGACAAATTCGTGAGGTTGGCATTGATACAAAGAAAGTCTTCAATAGGTTATATAATCAGCTGTGTATCCAACTATATGACGAATATAAAGATGACTTAGGTAGGTACTTATTGCAATTATCATGATTGCATAAGTGATAAAACAACATGCACAAGTACTTAGGTAAGTATTTACTTTAATATGCAAACATGACTTGCAACATTGTGCAAAATTGAATCTTTTGCACCCAAGAAAAATAAAGGGAGTTGATTTTGTAGAATTAATGGCTCATTTCATTCCAGTTGAGAATGAGAGCCCGATGGTGTAGTAGATAGGGCCACTGCCTCCTGAGCGGGGAGGTCGTGGTTCGAATCCCATCACGTACCAATGTGTTTTTCGGTTTTCGAATTCGGCGCTTTTTCTGTGCTTCGGAAGGCACGTTAAGCCGTTGGTCCCGGTTAAAATCGTATATAGGTAGATAGATATTAGTCGTTAAGCCATGTCAGAGGCCAGTGCTAAGCATTGGCGGCTTGAAAACTCTGACCTAATCTAGGATTGGGTCTGGTTTCCCTTCTGGGTTGCGGAGGTCAAATGGCAGTCGCTCTGTGTAAAAAAAAAACCAGTACCCTTGTTCAATCACCTAGATTAGGTAGCCGACCCCGTGAGATACGGGATAAGGTTAGGGAGATGAATGCGGCTCATTTCAGTTCCTGGTTACTGGAATCCAAAAATCTTCCTATTATTTTTGGTATGTTTTACTTAGAATCCCCAACTCTTCACCGGTGCTCCTCCAAACCCAGCAGCAGCGAAGAAGTTGGAAGAAGCACTCGTGATGTTGGACAAGTTTCTCGAGGAACAAGAGTTCGCCGCAGGAACTGAATTGACGATAGCCGATATGGCTCTGGTAGCTACCGTCTCGACTATAGATGCTGTTGGGCTTGATCTTCAACCGTTTCGAAATGTTGCGAGGTAAAAGTACCTACAACTTTATTTAGCTGTTATTTGGTAATAAAAATGTATTAATGTGAAATCTATTTTGGCAAACAAAATGTATTAGTTTATGATTTTTAAGTAAATGTAATAGCTGTAAGATTTCTGGCAATAAATAAAAAAAAAAAAAAAAAAAAATACTAGCCTAAACGAAATTTTTGAGCTTTCTTTTATTTTCTTCGGTCACAAGAGTTTGCCGATATGATATACTCTGGTGCCAAAGTTATTAAACCGCTAATGAAACGACCATTGTCAAAGACAGCTACAGGAACCCCAGCACGGAATCGTCAGACAATCAGGTGATTTAGCCTGTATTTTCTTAACCAAATTGGTCACTGACTCACCTGTGGGAGGGAAGCAAACCCTCAATCATCAGATCTACAGCACAAAGCTCTGAGGCAGTTACAGTATTTTTGTATGATTTAAATGTCTGTAAACGAGTAGGTCTCTTTTGTATTTGTCTCAGATGGTTCGAGTTCATCAAGCAGAATATTCCAGGATACGACAAGTACAATAAGAAGGACTTGGATGAGTTCAAGAAGCTTGTAAAAGATATCAAAGTGGCCAGATCTAAATACCAAGGTTCATCTTCAAAAAGGGAAACTTCAGAACCGGAACCCACTTGATCTCTTTAAATTTAAAGTTAGATAAGTAGGGTAAGTTATTTAAGTTTTAAAAAATAAACTAGCAAGTTTCAGATTTTAATGTTTTTATTGAATGGTGCCTTACAATCTAATTCTTTAAAATTATTATATAAAAATCTGTAACATGTAATTAGAATCTGAAAACAGTGATACAAGTTGTATATTGGTATGTGTAGGTATTTCAACTGAGAATAAATTGCAGGGACGGTTTCAGGGAGAACTTCGCTGAGATTCGCTGGTTGTGTTTGTGTAGAACTGTCAATAGGTATTTAATGCGCGCATTGTCTGGATCCGGCCCTGGGTGTAGTTTGTTTTGTTACTTCTTCATACTGTTGACAAGGGCCTTGAACGCGTCTAGACCCTTCTCGTTGGCCTCTTGGTAGCCAGGGGCGGTTTGTTTGACGGTCTCGTACCACCTGAAAAGTAGTATTTATTAACAAACTGTATCATGTTTGGGTTTATTATGTAACTAGTATTTATTGAAGTCAACATCGGAGGCTCCGAAACTGGACACGTAAGCCACCAGACTGAGGTCAGTCAGGGTCAGCCTGGGTCCGGCGCAGTGCTTCGGGCCTTCTAGGGTATTTCTTGAAGAAGTTTTGGAAAGGGAGTTGTAATCGTAGTATATAAGCCAGGCAGTCCTCATTATGTAAGATAGTTCGATCTTACCTCTTGACATTGGCGTATTTCTTGAAGTCGACATCGGAGGCTTCGAAACTGGATACGGAAGCCACCAGACTCAGGTCAGCCAGGGTCAACGTGGGTCCGGCGCAGTACTTTTGGCCTTCTAGCAACTGGTCGAAGAGTTTCAAAGCGTCGTCGACCTTCTTCATCTTCTCCTTGTCAGCTGGGGCGCCGCCGAACACGATTGGGTACTGGAAAGTAGAGTTAGTTGTTAAACACACTGTAATATCTGTAGATGTGAGAGAATTCATGCTCCTATATATCTAGGAGATGATTGTGGAGTATCGGGTTTTCATCGCACCGAATGCCTCTATTTGCTTTCGCTTTTACAGTATGCCTGGAAAGAAAAGGACATCATACATTTTTGCATGCTGTTGCTGCCTAACGCTTTACCCAAGCTACTCTCTGACCTTGGAATAAAGCTTTTTTTAGCTGATGGATTCAGCTGCCCACGAGTTCTTTTCTTATCACGATAGTATATTTTTAGCTGGTCATTGTGAAAGCTGTAGTGGAATTATATTGGCTTTTGTGCCTCTAGTAATTTTGTACCTGCTAAGTGTTACTAGAAATGCTTTTTCTTTCATCAAGGGGAGCTATTGGTTCCACTCGTTTAATCCTCTAGATTAGGTAGCCGACCCCGTGAAAAAAGGAAAAAAGGAAAAAAGGCTAGGGAGATGACGAAGGAGAGCTATTAGTTGAACATTGCAATTATTTAATAGATCCCAACAATAGGTCAGAGACATCCTCTTGTTACGATGTGCTGGACTGGGAGTGAGAGAAAAACATAGAATGTACGTGCCAGCTGCATATCCTCCCGGGCATGCTGTGAAAGTCAGCTAAGGGATTCAAGGGTTTCAGTATTGTAATATAGGCGATGGGCTGACAACCTGTCACTATAGCAATATACAGATCCATCTGGAATAACCCTCAAAATTTGTCAGACGTGGCGGAACGACCTATGTTTAGGTTGTTTACGCTCTGCCTACCCCATTAGAGATAAAGGCGTGGTTATATTTATTCATTCATTCATGTTACGATAGTTGTAAACTTCTTTCGCTTCATCTACCTACATCAATCAATTTCGTGGAATGCTCATCGATTTTCGGAACTCTCGTCTTATATTTTCTGTAAAACGTCCGCATCATGTGTCTTTTAACCAGGGAATCAGGCAGAAACCTCAGTTGTTGAGATCGTAGCATCTTTGAATCTCGTTGAATGCTTATTTGTTTACGAAACTCCTGGTCTACCTATTTATTCTTCAGGTCATTCACTACTTACAGATTCTACTCATGTGATAGTAAAAAAATAAGTATGCTTACGAAATAGTCAGAGAATGCATGGTACAGCGTGCCGATGTCGAAGTAGAGTCTCTGGTCGACTAGAGCCCTGGCTTTGGGATCCTCTGGATACAAACTGGAGCCTTTGCCGTACTTGTTGGCCAGGTATGTGATGATGGCTCTGGACTCCCATAGCGAGAAGCCGTCGTCGACCAGGGTTGGCACTGTGTGTTGGGGGTTGAGCTATGGAATAAAAACATTGGGTTATTTTTGTTGTAATTTTGCAGAAGGTTTGAAACAGCGATGTTTTATGTTTATGTCCTCATCTCACAAAAGGAGACATATTATAGCCTCATCCCAATCAAGCTCAATCAGGTATATTTCCCTGTCATCATAGGTCCTTATCCCTATCATAGAAATTTATTATATAATTTTAGCTTGTTGAGTAGGAATTTTATTGGGTTCAATTTTCGCTTTGTGTTGATTATACTATTTATATTAACACTAGCGGACCCGGCAGACTTCGTCCTGCCCAGAAAAACAACTTTTCCCGTGGGAATGACATACTTTCCCGTGGTAAAAGTCAGTTAAAAACCTTCCTCATGAATCACTCTATTTATTAAAAAAAAAACGCATCAAAATCCGTAGCGTAGTTTTAAAGATCTAAGCATACAGACAGACAGACAGCGGGAAGCGACTTTGTTTTATACTATGTAAGGATAATGTTGACGCTGTTGTTTGTTTGTTGGTATTTCGGTAATTAAAATTTATGTATGAGTGTTTGTGCTGTAGTTAGTTGTCTATCTATAGGTATAAAATACTTATAAGTCCTTTACTTTACTTATTAGTAGTCTTTGTCTTTTTATTTCTTCTTCGTCATTAAATTCTGTAAGTCATCATCATCATCACAGCCTTTTTTGCAATCACAACCAACCAATTTAATATCCGCCTATCATTATGCCCAATAAAAAAAACTGGTTATAGAATGCAGTTCGGTGCAGCGACTGCTATGCAACGGTACAGGTAGTCGCATTCAAGTGTCGTAATGTAACTGCGGCCGGTTACTGGTTCAAGGAGATTTTGGTACAGCCATGGGAAGTGAGTTTCCATAGTACGAACATTCGCTATGCCATGCAAAGCAAGCGCATAGTGGGTATAGGTAATGAGGACTAATTGTTGATGGTATTTTATAGAACCGTGACCTGATGACATGGCATACACTTCATGATCATGAGATTTATTTATAGTGTTCGCTTATGTGATTGTTGTAAAGTATAGGTAGGTTTATTATAATTATTATTGACTAGTGGGCTTGAGGCTGTGAGGAAAGAGAACAGTCCTAGAATTTGAGGGCGCACATTTTTGTGTGTGGCGCAAGCGTGGGGTATATGCCTTGTTCTTAAACCTACATTAAATTTTGGAGTGTATAGTAAAGACGTAGGTATAAATAAACTCCCCCACCCGACCCCACCCAAGGGTTAATTACATAATACAAATGTGCGGTATCAAATTCTATGACTGTTCTCTTTTCGCACAGACTCTAGTGGGATATTAATTACTATGGATATGGATGAATTTTTAAATATCTGTGTTGAGTCTGACTTATTGCAGTCAAGAGTTTAAAGATACGTTACCTACTCATAAGAACAAAAATCAATTTAACTTTGTTTGTACATCCGTTTATTTATCATTAGGTAGGTTACCTACACCTTGATCAAGTCGACAAATTATGTGACTTTATAGACACAGGTAAATAGTATGTTTATATAACGATATAACTGAAAAGCAAATAAGTATAATTCCTTGTTTATTATTTTATTTGCAAAACTCAAACAAGATAATGGAAACCCAGTCTGTCCCCATAACAGTTCAATACCCTTAGAATTCCTACTGCTAAATAACATCTTACATTCTACTAACATGGTATAGACGATAATATTCGGCCTTGCACTATTTTGATAGCATTTTATGCTGTAAATAGTGCGCTTTAGGGTTTATTTTGGAACAACTGCAGTTAGTATTTAAGACCTTGGACACGTAGTTGGCTAAAAGGAAATGCTGGGTGGATGCCAATCCAGCCAGATCTGACTGTATTTGGTCTAAATGTCTAGTTAGAAAACTTTTTTTTTTATACATATTATTTAGAACGGGAAACCACATAGCGTGGTGTTTACCCTATGTTGACAACATAATAAATATTTTTCCTGTGAAAATAAAATATTAATTACAATAAAAAAATATATAAAAAGACAGATAATATAATAAAATTGCAGTTAGAGAGAGGAAAACGCAACTTTAACAATATTATTATTGTAACACTTGATTACAATATTTACCATTATAAAGGTAAACATTTTAATTGCCTTATTATTTGTAGGCATATTATCCCGTAAAACATTTACTAAGTTATTTATTTTATTAATTGAGTTTTATTTTATCTGTTTTACAGTAGGGTTTATGCTTACCTATTACGAGTAGTTTTCGAAGGGGTTTTTAGGATATTTTCCTTATTCTACATAGGATGTTATTTTATTTATACCTAGTGTTCAGAAAACCATTATGTTATTGCTGTTAAAATGTTCAAACAAAGTATTTGTTGATAGTAATGTTAGGTCGATGAAGTTGATCTTGAGGTCGGGTAAAACAGTAACTTATAGGACAAAACGAAAAACCATGTAACGCTTGGTCTATTCTATTTAGAGACGTACCTTAAAGAACTCAGGTTTCAAGTGCTCGCCTTGGTGGAAGTCAACCAGCTTAAGGTTGAGGTTGACGTTGAGAGCCCGAGCGGCCAGGAGCACTGCCCTAGAGTCTAGAGTGAGGATTTATAAGTGTAGACGTACCTTCAAGTACTCAGGTTTCAAGTGCTCGCCGTGGTGCAAGTCAACCAGCTTAAGGTTGAGATTGACGTTGAGGGCCTTGGCGGCCAGAAGCACTGTTCTGCAGGGCGCAGAGCCGGGGACGTAGTACAGGTCGATGGGCATTTTGCTGTGAATAAAGAGAATAACATATTACAGACATTGCATTATCTCGACTGGGATAAACGTGTGAAAGGGCCCGCCCTTACGGGGAGGATCACTCTGCGGAGAGTTGGAATCCGTTCCGTTCCAAACAAGCTAAGCTCACAAACAAAGAGCAAACCACTTGCAAATCAACTGTCATGCGGACACTTCCGCATCTGAAGAGTCGAAATGAAGACGAAACAGTGGTCAACAAACGACGAACCGATTGCGTTTCGTCTTCAACATACGAGTATACTATCAGAAAGGCCATAGAGTCTTTCATTTTATTTTTTATTTTTATTTATTGATCACCAACAGAGTAAGCAACACAACATACAATAAAGGATACATACAATAAATTTAATGCTAATTGCCATCCCAATTATAGGTGATGACGGCATGCACTATTTTATCACGTATAACAACTAATGATACAGAGAAAAAAATTAAAATAACATGCAGTTTTAACAAGAATAAATGTGTAGCTGTACAGGGCAAATCGTACACTATTGAAAAATGTTAAGTATTTTTAGTAGTAGGTAATAAGCGTTTTATATGTGTGAACACTACCCTTAAAGACATCAATCTTTTAGGCTTAGCATATTAGAGAATTAGAAATAAAACTAAATAGACGAACAGCTATTTATAATGATGTGTTAATGAGGAGATGTGGTAATGTAATGAGGTATTTTCCTGCGGTAAAAAGTAGCCTATATTCGTTTCCAGATTACCGTCTATGGACCTGCCAAATTTCATCGAAACCTGACCGCGTGAAAGGATAACAAACAAGGTATTCGACTACAAACTCACACACACACACACACACACACACACACACACAAATCACGCCTTTATCCCTAGTGGGGTAGGCAGAGCAAAAACGACAAACAAAAGTCGTTCCGCCACGTCTGACAAGTTTTGAGGGTTATTACAGATGATAATGTATATTGCTATAGTGACAGGTTGTCAGCCCATCGCCTATAAATTGGAATACACTTCAACCCTCGAATCCCTTAGCTGTTTTTTACAGCATGCCCAGGAGGAGATGCAGCTGGCACATTCTATGTTTTTCTATCGCTCCCAGTCCAGCATGGAATAGTTCAAACTCACTTCATATTTATAATATTAGGGTTGTTTTTATAGCACCCCAAACTTAATGGTCCTGAATATTAAGGTGTGCGGAAAGTACATTTTCATAGAAAATAACATAAAGCCTACCACTAATAGCGATGGATCGATAGTGTTAGCTCACCACGAAGTGGCCATGAGGTGGAATAATGAAATGTAAAAGTACCCTGCATTTAATTTCCTTAGTTTTTATTGATTAGGTAGTTTGCTAAATGAGCTCCTACAAATTTGCAAAGTGTTAGTACCTACCGAACGAAGTAAGAACGAACTTGTTCGTCCATTAATACACAAGTAGGTAGGTACTTATTTCCGACAGAAACAAATTGTTCCAAAGTTTTAACGTTTCTAGTGTTTGGACAACAGCTCCAAAGAACAATGCCAAAATGTTTTTAAATGTAAAGCACTAAAAGTATTTAGCTAGTGATGCGCCGGAACCTTAATTCAGGTAATCTGAAATGATTTTTAACGAAACGTTTCTATAAAAATTATTCTCCAAGTGTTCTAAAATCGAATGTTTTAAATTCTTTGGAAGGAGTTTTTTTAACACTAAGACAGTGTATCTTAGCAAAAAAACCGTGTAACTATAATACCGGCCGGTGGATTCCTAAGACCAGTTTTTGTGGTCAAAACAAGCGGGTTGAGCTTAACCTTGGCAAGTCATTCGCAAATTACTGTTTGTAGCGAAAATCGTTGATAATACCAAGTAAATATTAGATAACAGGTACAATATCCTATCTACATTATGACATGCTTGTCATAAGTAAGTTTCAGCGTAAATAAGATACTTTTTGTTAATATGGTTATGGTTAGTCAATACTATTTACTTTTTCATAGCGCAGTGTTTTGTTTATCACTTGTTTGTAGGTGTTTGTTTAACCTGTGTTAACTTAAACTTTAATTAAGTAGTAAACGGCATAATCATAACATTTTAGTTGAGAAATGAACTGATATTACAACTCAAAAGATCAGACTGACTGACTACCAGATAGAATGTAGGTACCTATTCATTCAACATTACCGTAAATGTTGCTCTAGCCGTCTTATCGGTCTCGTGAATCAAGTACTTAAGTACTTAGTTTGTATTTATGTAACATGAAAAACTTATTATTTCTAATCAAAACCTGGTATCATAATGGAAATCGTGCCGGCTACGACGACGCCGGCAATCAAACCGACGATCACCGGTGAGGCGTTAGATAAAAAAAAATACCAACCGCCAACACGAATAAAAACTATTCAATAGACAAATCACTCCAGATTTTTGTGCATACTTGCTGATATTATGTTATGATATGATGTTATGTATGAATGAGCAAACAGACTTTTCAAATTAAGAACAGTATGCTAATTGAAACTCGTGTGGGAAGTAAGTTCTAAATTTGAAATTTTGAACGTCGAATTGGTCATAGCGTGCCAATCAAAAGGAACCGGCTTGTTTCCACCTTTCACTTCATTTAGCAGCATGGGAGTAGATTGACCGGCACCATTGTTGTTACCTTAAATGTAGAGCACTTTCGAAAATTAAAGTCTCAACTGTAGGTACAAAGAGATCGTTCTGTAAATACACCGGCAAAGAATAATATAGTTGATACCTGTATGTGTATTTGAAAAAGTACCTAATTATGGAATGGATCTCACAAATCTCACAATACAGTAAGCAATTATCCTAGGATGAATTCAATTGGTTGAACCTTGTGTCTACTAATCACTCAAGCGTTAATATTTTCGCTATTATTTTTCCTTTAACTTCGGAAAATTCTACAATTAACACAATCGTGATCTTAATGAGTTCATTGAACTATCGATAAAGATTAAAACTGAAAGTTTGCAGTCACATCACTATTTCTCGCCAAAAGAAAAAGAAAAAAGTAAACTTACTTTTTTAATTTATAAACCGGCACAGAGCACAAATAGGCACACAGCCAGCACGAGGTTTTGAGACCGAATGCGAGAGGTGGTGGGAGGGATTGAGTTTTATAGTGGGCTAGCTATGGGCTAGTTACTCACGCATGACATGACGCATAGTTCTGCTGCAGTAACACTAAAGTGAGAATTCGGTGTGTCCGTGTGTTCACGAATATTCGCTGTTTGGACAAATATGTTTACATCTCGTAACGTAAAAGTAATAAATCTCTTGATTTAGTAGAAAAAAGATATATGTTATAAATTAGTAGGACATATAAGACATAAAATATGTCCGTAAAAATAAAACGCTCATTTTAATCTGATGTTTGAAAGTTTAAAATAAAAGTGTTTAATATCATTTAATTGATGAAGAATAAACACTATTCAAAACTTATTGTGAAAAAGTGGGTAGTACTTACCTATTATAAAAAAAATTGTTATGGTTGTCTGTAAAGTCGCCTACGTCATGATCATGACTGAAATGATGATTGCATACTTTTGTGTATAAAATTGTATATTTTTTATTGAATTATCACTATTTTATATGGATACAAAGAAGGAGTAAAATAAAATATACAATTTGATTTTACATTAATTTGCACTCATTTATTCAAATAACTATGTTTATTACTTAACAGTACTTAACCCTTTACGGCATACGAGTCCAAATATGACCACATTTTTTTTATCTATTATTTTTACTCAGTAAAAGATTCTAAACAAAAATTAAGTGTCAAAAATTGGTGGTCATATTTGGACTCGTATGCGTTAATGGTTTAAACAAACAGATTATTGTAACTATAACTTTAACTATACTATAACATGTTATACTTTGTCCAATGTAGCTTGAGTCCTGTGACAGCAGGTAGGAAATATCAAAACATCACGGGTGCGAAAGAGACCCCTTCATAACGGTATGTGTTTGACATCTGTCAAAAAGATCAAGCTATGTTGTACTGGAGTACGTTCAGTCGACCCAGTTCGATATTTATACCGATCGAATCTTATACTAGTGGGACGCACTGAACGTGCACCTTAGCCGCTGTCAGATAAAACTTCACTTCCGGTGCGCCTCTGAACGGGCCGGATAAAAATTAACCTAGTCGAAATTTCGTCTGACACGTGTCTCTGAACGGGCAGTATAATTTTTAACCAGGTTAAATTTCGATCGATCGAGCGGCTCTGAACGTACCCCAGAGGAGGAAAACGCAAAGCTAATTGCAGATGGCGCCATCAGCGAGTGTTCCAAAAGAGACCAATGAGAAGACGCACAACTGATATTGACATTGACATTGACAGATTACTGACCAATCACAGGAAAAAGGAACACTCGCTGGTGGCGCCATTTAGTTCCCAGTTTTTCTCCCCATTTGCTTATCTCATCTGTCACCTGACACCTGTCACCTTATCGGATGAAGGCTTGATAAAGCGTAAAACAAAACACAAAGCTGCTTTGATCAAGCGTAACGGGACAACTATGTCATCTTTTTCGAACATGCACCCTAAAAATCAATTTACAAGACGTAGACACATTAAAAAAATGCTGGAAATATCTGCTGGTAAAGTAATGAAAGATAATATCTTTATTAAATATGATTTTATTTATTTTCAACTCAGTACAGATAAATCTAGAGACATTATACAAAATTAATAAAATATTGTTACAATTTTGTTGGAAGCGAACATTGGAACGAACAGCGAACACTAAGCGTGTAGTCGTATCATAGCATAGCCTACTACTGTAGTAGCGGTCACCATGACTGGCGCATTTTTTTTAGACATAAATATGTGACGTTCCCACAGTAAATGGTCCTTATTGTCGGTATGGATTTATTGATATTTCTTTAATCTACCTACATTACATAGGTACATTTACTATAGAGCAACGCGACGCGGCCTTCCGTTCCGGACGGATCATCGAATCCGGAAGGATCTTAAAATTTACTGTTCATTGATATAAGTAGTAAATGATAATTGATAACAAATTTAAAATAATACTTAAGATTATCAAATTTCAAAGATTTTGGAACAACAGTTGGGGTGATTCGTATACGCATAAAATCACTAAATCTTGACTAAAATGGTGACCTGTCATTGGTAGCAATTCGTGCTTGCAAAATACGCGACTTAACTAATATAAGTCCATACCGGTCACTTTCTATCATGAGAGAACAGAACGGGATAGCAATAATTTTAGTTGAGATTTATTTAAGTCGGGATGGTTACGAATCGGGCCCATTGTCTATCCTGAGAGAACTGAAACGGACGGAAGTAATTTTAGTTAAGATTTAGTTAAGTCGTGTCCTCACCGGATCACCATGTTTCACTGGCATTTGAGACACGTCAAGCTTTCTATACTGTTCGTATTTTTTTTAAGTATTTCAGGAAGTTTGGAAAAAAAAAATGTTTCTCTGTCGCGATAAGTCCTTGTATCCAGACGGGTTTTCGATCTCGAGCACAGAATATATAATAGTACTAGGGTCTCGAGGCCAATGTTTTCTCCTCCCGGTTTCAGGTATCAGCTGTCCTCACAGGGAGCCTCGGATACAGGTTAGGCCTCCGGTGGCCGTGACGGAGGGCTAGACAATGGCATAGAAAATAATACCAACAGGAAAGAGGCTAGAATTGCAAACTGTGTTTTTCTTTTTTTGTTTGTACGTGCGAAGAATGAAAGCCATGAAAGACGGGGCTTTAATAATAAAGTATCATGTTCAAGTTGTAAGTGGGCGATTTTTTATATTTTTGTTCCTTGG
This sequence comes from Scrobipalpa atriplicella, assembly GCA_029255725.1. NCBI lineage: Eukaryota > Metazoa > Arthropoda > Insecta > Lepidoptera > Gelechiidae > Scrobipalpa > Scrobipalpa atriplicella. Next base: position 18,643 of record JARACY010002028.1, read on the forward strand.
TTGAAACTCAATGTCGAAAAAAAATATCGTTTAAAATGTTTTCCTTGTAGGTATTTATAATCCTTGATATATTCTGCAGCTAATATATATTTTTTTTTCATGTTATTATTATATTTTAATGTAAAATAAGAAACAAAACAAATTAAGTCCTTACAAAATGTTCCACTGAGTTACAATTTTTAAAACATTTTTATGCTGTAATAAAATCAAATGTAGTGTTTTTAATCTATTTATTATTCTTTCTTATAATATAAATACTTAAAATTATTTTTATTTGGAATTTATATTAATGAAAAGAACGAAGAATAGCTACTAAATACTCCTATGAGTGACAATGTTGCTAAACATGACTACTTTCATTTAATTTTAAACCATCATTATTTAATAATTCTTAAATGTGTATTTTAAAAAAAGGTTCTCTTACTAATAAACAGTCTTTTAACACCAACCCTATTAATAATATTGTAGTTAATTTTATTAAAACTTTGAAAATTGTGTCATTCAATTTGGTAGACAGTTTCTCAATGGAATGAGTTGTTACTAAATGGAATTGGTAAAGCCTAATTCACAATTAAGCGTTTTTTTGCAACACAACTACCACTGCGCCACACCAGTCTTTTGAGAACAAAGTTGAATAAAAAAAGTCCCATCAAATTGATTATGTAGTTTTGGCGTGATGTGGTGTAACCTAACAGACATACAAACAGACAGACAGACAAAAAAAATATTGTTTTGGCATCGGTAGCAATAACGATTTTTTTTTACTAAGACGGCTTTTATTATATGAAAACAATGTATCTACTTATCTACTATCATAAAACTACATAACTTTTTTGTCGAAATCGGTTAAATGTTTTATTACAACAATCAACACACGCCCTTACCGTTCCATTGAGTTACAGTTTCATTCCTTTGAGAAAAATGTTACTCAATGGATGTAACGCTACCTATAACCTAAAAACTAAAAGCCGAATTTTATCTTAAATTACGTTTTTTTATATCAATAACTTGTTGTAATCAAATAGAAATAAACTAAAGTACATTATAAAGACCTCAGTAATGCATAACATATAAAACATTCCTTTAAAATCCCTGTAATTCAATGGAACATCCGAAGTGGTACACTGCGACGCGTGTGTTCAAAACGACGATTCTCCGAGAAAGAACCCTGCGATTTGCTTTTTTAATTAGGGTAAACTGTCCAATTATTGGCATCATAAGCAACATCTCATAATAATATATACCAAATAAAAATAAATTATATGAGCTGAGACTTAAAGAATGATGGAACTCAAAGATAATATAATAAACTAAGTTTTTTTACTGGCCTTTATCCTATATAATTATGTTTATTTATAAATTTTTGATATGGAATGAAAAATTTCGTTTAGACCAATTATTGGCATTGTAGTACTCATTATTGACACATGTTAGTCCAATTATTGTCACTTTTTATTTATCCTTTTTACCTTTACTTTATATCGTTACCAATATCTAATTTCATCATCATCATCATTATTAAGTCAAAGGACGTCATTATTTCGTAATAGGTATAACAATGAGTAAAAGCAATCTATACAAAAAGTTTTATAATTCGGTATTTTGAAGACATAAGCAGGAGCATCTTAGTTGTTTTACTAGGTAACTCTAAAAAGTATTGTAATGAAAATCTTATAACGTAAACGTAACAAAAAACTAACAAAATATAAAAATTTCTATAAAATTTACATTTCCTTATAGACTATTTAAATCTGCCTGTCAATTATTGGTGAATAATCAGGTGAACGCTGCTGCCCATAAGGTAGGTAGGTACCTGTTTTATTTATCCTTAGTCGCCTATTACGACAACCACAGGAAGAGTTAAGTTTGTCCAATTCTAAGCCGGAAACCAGGCAGAGTTTCATTATTGGCACGAAGAACCCTATATTGGCATAGTGCTCATAATTGGGTTTTTACTACTGGCACTGTATGCCAATATTTGGAAAATCAGATTTAATTATAATTTCTAAAGTACTAATCAATTTTTAACTTATAACACTTGTTTTTTTAAGTTCAAACTAGCTTGTTACAAACTATTGTAAAAACCCTTTTATTGGCACTGGTGCCCATAATAAGATTTTTGTAAATCTGGCGTACCAAATGTTGGCACCGAAAATAATTATGATTTACAGATAGAATTTCATAAATATGCATTGAATCCTACTGCCTTAGTCTATTTTGAAGACGAAAAAACATAAACATTAACTAAATAATAAGAAGTATCAATGATTTAAATAGATTTGAAAAGCTCTTTCCTTAAGAAATATTAAAAAATTCTGTCACGTTCTCCTAGCACTAAGTTGTAGTTTCGCGGTATGCCACCATATTGTTTTGTCAATGAAGTGTTGTTATTTTTATATGCAGAAATTTACCATAGTGTTTTTTTGTACTGTAGTAACATTGCTTGAAGCTATAGATTTCTTATTTTTTAAGTTTTAATCCTCGAGTGCCAATAATTGGAGAGGTGCCAACAATAGGACAGTTTACCCTATGCTAGCCACCGAAAAGTGTTGCAAGTTTAAAAAAATATAGAAGTTTTGGTAGAAAACAATTCTGAAGTAATTTTTTAGACCCGTAACTCAGTTGGAATTCCACTTAGAATGAAAATCGGTTACACAATTTAGAACTTAATTTAAAGATGAATAGAGTTTATTTCTGGAAAAACTCTGGCTTAAAAGCTAGAGTAACATTCGTTTCATGTTTAAAACGGTCAAACGATTTCTTGGCAGCAATTTTTGGCGCCAATTACGAAAGTTAAATGTAGTACTTTGAAGGGTTACATACGTTTCAGGGGGGGTGGGAATTTATTAAATAATTAATTAAATATTAGTAAAAGAGGATACTAAAACCTGTTTGGATTTCATTGTTAATTTAAATGTATTGAGATTATAAATAAATCGACAACGGAACTTGTTTCAAGAAATTTTATGGAAATTTTAACCGCTAAATATTGGTTACATGTAAAAAATCCAAGGTACAAAAAAGAAAAAAAACGCCCAAGTACAACCCAACGTTGTTACAATTACATTACAACCCAACAATGTTCAAGTTGTAAGGGACAGCTCAGTCAATGATACTGAACAACTATCACCATGACTTTTTTTCAGGAAATGAAAAAAAAAATTTGCTTTTCCATACAAATTGTCTAATCAAGGTTGTCATTTTGTATGAAAAAGCAAGGTTTTTTGTTGCTGGTGGTAGTTTTTCAGTTTCGTTGACTGAGCAACCCCTATAAGCAGGGCCGTCTTAGCACATTTGCCGCCTGTAGGCTATTCAAATTTTGCCGCCCCCTCAACCATCCCATCCGGCTTCACCTCAGCCGTTTTTTTTTTTGGCCTGGCCTGAAGGTATAGTATTAGGTGGTCCCACCCACACCTATGTCGCAAACAGTCTTACATCCGAACCTGTCGTCGATTCTCGTCGGATGTCGTCAATTGTATATGCGCTTGTCGTCGTTTGTCGTCGAACCGATGACTTGACGACAAGCTCGAATCGAATACATAAAAATGTCGCAGACTGTTACTATTAATTTTTTTTTTTTTGCGAATTTTGCCGCCCCCCAAAATCTGCCGCCCTAGGCTTAAGCCTACTCAGCCTAGTGGATAAGCCAGGGCTGCCTATAAGTTTGCGGGACGCTGTTCCTTACACCCCGTATAAGCCGCACGGGTATACTGGGTGTAAGGCACAGCGTACCGCAAACTAATTAAGGTGGCTCAGTCAATGAGACTGAACAACTTTCAGATTCTTTCAGGAAATGAAAACGTTTTTTTGGCTTTCCCATACAAAATGTCTGATCGAGTGAATATTTATATGGGAAGTCTTTGTTTTCATTTCACGAAAGAGGACCCCTATCAGTTTGCGGTATACTGTACCACAGATTACTTTGTGACTGTCAGTACCCTTACACCCAGTATGCCATAATAACTAAACCAGCTCCACCTGGTGGCTGGGCAAGATTATACTTGCTATCAATGTGCCGACCAGTGTGTCGACGCGTGGGTTTACTCACGGAGCGTGTGCGTAAAGCTATGTTAAAAGTTTTGACCGTTCTCTGTAGATGTCGCTTAAAAGAAAATTTAAATACCTAGAATGTTATTCTTTGGATAAATTATAAGGGTCATTCTTTGAGAGGTCGAAATTTTCGGTCACACGCTTAATACTCTAATGATATAAAACGCACAGCTTAAAACTCTTTTTTATATGTTTGTTTGTTTAATTGACTACCTAGAATTCCTAATTTCAACATAATATTACAAAATACGTTAAACAAAACTTTAGTTAGAAACCTGAAATCGGGGTCAAAACTAGCGTTCTTCGCGTGTCACACTCTGCTCTTCCGAAATTGAAAAGCTTATAGCAATTTATTTACCTGGACTATGTCGTACTTTTTACCCATTAAAATGATCCTGGAAAACCACAGATTTATTTAAAATAATAAACTACACACATATTTAAACACCAACATTCACAAAACAAGCACTTTGTGTCGGTCACACGTTTTCGAGACTTTTGAGCGCGCGGTTTGAAACGACTCTTACGTCTCAACGAAGCTAACTATGACCAGGAAAACACTCCCGCCCTTTGCCAGTCCTGACATGGCATCTGAGGAAAGAGGACTGGTGAGTCATCGCAGTTCCCGAAAAAAAATAGAAGGTGCTTAACTTTCGAGACCAACATTTTTCTACCTACGCAGATCACTCAAGTGGACATGTGTAATGTATGATAGAGTAACACTTTGAATCTGTTATTACTATTATTAACTCGTAAATATAACCGAGATTTTAGATTAATTTAAAAAAAAAGGAATTTATTGCATAGTTTAGAGAGAAATTGCGAAAATACCCTAAATTCGGTCACTTGGGTGGCGTGATTTGGGTGGCATTTTGTCCACCAAAGCGACATTTCACACCACTCAAGTGACTTATCTTATTACTTGAACAAAATTCATATGAATACCGCGTTCTTATTGTAAAGTAATTAATGTAAAACATTATTTATGAAGCGTATAGTGATAATCTTGTCTAATAGCTCGTTTATTATGACTTTTCGTTTGCTGACTGATAATCCTTCGCCCCGGAACTTCTTCCTTGGCGGAAATCTCCTTCGGACATACTCAGGCTCCCTGGAGAGGCAATCCACGGGGCCTGCAACTACCCCTGGGTTCTTCTTTAGCTACCCTCCGCGGTCAAGCCCACCGGGTGAGACCTCATGGCAAGTCGTGCAATGAACTGGTCGATGTTCTCCCACTCGAGATCTTATTCTCATATATATTGGAGTCTTTATTGCCGATCGGACAGTTAAGTTTTCCTGGGCTCTGATCTTCTTTTTCAACAAGTTGCACGCGAGAGCGTACCAAGCGGGCGCCGCGTACGTCAGCCTTGCGCGCAAGTACGTTTTGAGGATGTTGAGCTTGGTTTTCGTGGGCAGTTTGCTATCTTGCCGCAGTTTGGCTCGGGCTGCCTTGACTTGTCCCACCGCGTTCGTGTTTTTTCATGGTGAGGTTCCTGTCTATGGTTATACCGAGATGTTTGTCAGGGCTTTTGAACTCCTGTCCATGGAGGCGAAGTGGGGATGGTAAGTGGCATCTTCCTATGATTAGAGCCTGTGTCTTGGCAACGTTTGCTTTCACGCGCCAATGGCTCAACCAGCCTCGGAGCGCGTCGACCGTCGGCTGCATTTTCTTGGCTGCATGCTGTGGTTTGTAGGATACTGAGATGAAGGCCGCATCGTCAGCGAATAGAGCCAATTAAACGTCACCCACTCTGGGTATGTCGTCCGTGTAGATGGAATAACACGCCGGGGAGAGACAGCCAGCTCCCTTGAGGGACTCCCGCTTCGATGGGGTGTTCAGTGGATCTGGCACCTTCGACGGCCACGTGGAAGTTTCTGTCTCTGAGGAATGACTCGATGGTCTTGACGATCCTTCTGGGTGTTGAGGATTTCGACAGTTTGTAGACGAGCCCGTCGTGCCACACCCTGTCGAATGCCTTTTCCATGTCAATTATTACGAACACCGAGTATTCCATCTTGTTCATCCTCGTAGCCATGTCATGGTCACTCTAGCAGGTTAGAGAGTTGTGGAATGCTCTAAGCAAAACCCGAACTGTTCTAGTCTTGGGTATGTGAGGCAGGATAAACTTCTCAAACACTTTGGAGAGCGTTGGGAGCAATAAGATGGGCTGATAACTCTCCGGGTTGGCCAAGTTCTTGTCTGGCATCGGAAGCACAATGATTTTTGCGCTTTTCCATGGTGTGTGGAAATGACCAGTTCTGAGGATTCCGTTGAAGACTTGGGTGATTGCTTAAACGGTCTTCTTGGGTAGATTTCCCTCAACTCATGTTCGATTCAGTTGGTGGTTGAGATGGTTCTTTAATGGAGGGAATCTGGTGAAGAACTTTCTGGTGCGCTTCTTTTCCTCTAGCAGGTCTCGCAAGTGTTGTGGGAGTAGTGGTTGCATTTTGTTCTTGGCTTGAACATCCTTGAGCTTTCTCCAATCACCACAAAATGGTGTGGTGATTTTAGTGGTAGCTTGGTCGATTTCTTCAGGGGTCGATACGGGATGGTCCAGTTGGAAGGTTTCCATTTAACGGTAATAATTGCAGAAATTGCGACTATGCCTTGAAGGGTTTTTCCGTTTACTTATTATAATGTAAGAGATTTCAGGATAAGATTTGCAGTTCGCATTTAAGTTTTTGAAGTAAACAAACTGTTATAATATCATTAAAAGTAATCAAAAAGGATATTAAACTCATGCTGACGGTGGTAATCTTTCACTTTTTCCTCATAATAATAACAAGGTCACTCGAGTGGCACAATATGTCACGTTTGGTGGCATCGAAAATTTCGAAAATTAATTCTGTTGTAACCTGTGGTTAGATATGAGTAATTTTTTGTAATTAAACTTTTATTGATCTCTTTATTATTCTCCAATATAAAAAAATGGCAAAAACGCACAAAAAAAATTCGCCACTAAAGTGACCCGAAGAATCATTTCTGAAGAACGACCCATAAACGGTTCATTTTCACTTTTTGCACTCATCCAAAAGAGCGTTTTTACCACTGATTTGAGAAGTCTGCCGATTTACTCTTAGCTGTGGGTTTTACAGAAATTTTATTCATTGATACCTAGTTGCTGATATAATATGCATGCTGATGAAGTTTTTGTTGTCGACGAACTAATACAGATATTAGATGGAAAATGTTTTATTTATTTATTAGTTAAAATTGTGTTACGGAGTAATTCGTCCCCACCAATTCACCCGGCCCTTTGTTCGGAAAGCCATCAAGCTGCCCAATCAAGTAAGAAATTGTTGATCCCAGTAAGAAGCTCGGTCCCTTCTTGGCAACTGTTGCTCGCAGATAAGCCACGGATGTGATGTGGATGGATGCTCCCCAACGCAGAAATTGAACGAGAAAAACTACCTTTCAATGGTTTGTTAGTTCGATGGGGTATCGTTACTTCGAATTGTCTTGTAATTTTGTACGTGGATAGAATAGAGTCGTCTTTATCTTATTGGACATGAATATGACTTATTTAGCCATATTACTATTACATAGCGTCTAGCTGTTTTACGCCGTTTTTGTATTACGGTGGGTAAACGATATCATCATCACATGCAATGATAGGTACTAATACTTATTTGTACTTCAAACCAGGTATTCCTAAGTTTCGTAAAATGCACGCATTTTCCTCCTTTCCCTGTAATGGACACTTATAATTCTATGCAGAAACACCCTGTATAAGCAATAATATCCTGCGCCTGGCTGCATTGCAATTTTGTGTTGGCTTTCGGTGGTTTATATACTGCTCCTCGTTCTCATACGAGGACGCTTGGGCGTGGATTCTACATTAAATAGAATAAAGTGCTCGACTTTCATTTAAATTTACATCCGCATCGCTATGCAACGACAATATCTTTCCAGTTTATGTTTGCACTAAGTTTTATTTTATACCACCAACGGGAAATGGTGTTTTTAAAGTTGCCAAGGTAGATACGACAAGAAGGAGAAGGTAGGTAAAGAGGCAGAGAGTGTTATTTGCATTTATTTCGTAACACCACACAATAAATAGATCATAGTAAATAGTAACATCAAATTTTTTTAAGTGTACGCCCGGTGATCTTGGGCGATTCTACTTAAAAAATAATAATGAATAGGATAAAGAATATGCCTTTATAGTGAAGTTTATAGTTACAGAAACATTGTGTGAGGCCTATGATTTGTTACTAATAGGCGGTTAGAAGACACCACTGGTTCATCAGGTCGAAAAAACAACTCGATAAAAAGTTGAAGAATAGGTAGGTTACCTGGGTACATGCTTAAGGACATTTACGATAAGTAAAGTTTTAAAAATAAAGATTGATTCAAACATACCTACTTATTTAAACGATAATTCCTTCACATAAAATGATGACGGCGAAAACTCTCAAAAACGTTATTTTGTTTGTGAGTTAAACCATAAAATAGGTACAATTTTTACTAACTGACAATATAATTTGTTGAAAATACGTCCACTAACTAATTTAATAAATTCGCCACAGCTTCCGCGGCCTGAATTACACATTGTTGGCCGACCGCATTCAACAAAAAGTTATTTTAGCGGATTTAAATTCAAAGCAAACATCAGGCATCCCCAACAATTTAAAATCCGGCTAACCCCACAAAAAGTTGAGTTACATCTGGAATTTTCCGCAAATTGTAAACAAAATGAACGCTGCGACAGTAACAAAAGGGAAGGAATTTAATATCGTGGTGGTGCGGCATGCACGCTTCGCGGTAACAAGTAACAATTTGTTTTCTTCCCGCGGAGCATTCTTTTTTAGGTTTCTAACCACAGTTTGTTTACGAGATACGACTGTGTGAGTATATGGAAATGGGGCTCTAGATACGAGCTCTACTTTCGAAGAAATAATAAAAATGTGCTCATGGAACTATAGTGAGATATAAAATAACAGACCTTGCCTACAAAGCCGACAAGATATTAATTTCATTTGGAATGATTAATTTTGTCCTTTTTATGATTTACATTGATTTTGAGCTTCATTCTGAAACCTACCTAACCTATACATGCCACCTGAAAGTTAACGTGATACAGAAAATGGTAATGAAAATGTGAATATGGACAGGTGGTTTATTTTCCTACAAAATTTGGCGTAATTTGTACAATTCCTCTGAATTTTAGCCCCAAAAATGGATAGAATGCCTAAAATCTTAGAAAAAAGCAATCAATGATTTTACGCAGCAACTGTATACCCCAGAATTGAGCTCAATAATTCACTCAACTACTCTAAATTCTGCCAAAGTTCTTGCGAATTCCAGTATTTAAGGAACGTAGCATGTAGAGGAATGTGCTTAGAATTGGCTTAAAACTTGGTAACGTGCACTAAATGCTGAAAACGCTGACTAAGGCTCCGCAGTTCGCGCTAGTGCAAATTTATTTCACTAAACTAGGTTTACACTAAGTCCTGTTAACCCTCTAAAGTACGGGATGGAAATGTACTAGCTCGTGCTTCAGGTAATTATGAAACAATTTTAGGTCTTAACGTATCCTATCCTGTAATAACGGTAAGATACTTAGTTTACAACACAAAAATAGTACATTGTTGTCGAGGCATGGAAAACCAGCAATTGACGGACGAGTATAGGGATTGATAATACGAGTCAGGCAATTGCTATTTCCGCCGAGGCTTAAATAGTGCTTTTCTCAAATAAATGCAGGGAAATACATAAATAAAAAATCTATGGCGTACAGCCTCAGTGCTAGGTCAACACAAATGCAAATGGTTGAAACTACCGTTAGTACCTAGTAAATTAGGTACTTTTAGAAAATTTTAAAATGTCTTATTCTTTAATCATTATTACAGGGTTTATGGATGACCCTTGGTAGAAATTCGTAGTTGTAAAAATCATGACTTTTCTAATATACTTAAGTCTATACCTGTCGTTTTCTATCATGAGGGAACAGAAAGGGACGGCAATAATTTTAGAAAAGATTTAGTTAAGTTGTACCCTCCACGAATCGATACCATTGACCTCTTTTCATATTTTAAGGAGCAATCAAAGTCCACTTCCTACAGAAGGTAGTGAGAATGGAGGTTGGAAAACTGGCAAAATTTTGTTACTCCTACTTACAACCTAAAAGTAACAAAGAAGAAAGTACAAAAGCCACGTAGTTTACAAGGTAGGTGTACATGCGATAAGGGTGCGTATACTTAGGTAGCTGTGCCAGGCTGCAGCTTGTACACCACTCAACCCAATTACACCATCGTTCTTCTCATAACAAAGTCGGCTGGAAGAGCCTGTGAGGCGGAGTGTACGTGGCTGGTACACCACTCAACCCAATTCTGTCATCATTCTGTTCCTCCGTGTTCTCTTCATAACGAAGGTGGCTGAAAGCGCACTTGTGAGGCGGGGTGTTCCCTAAGGACTCTTGGCTCGCAGCTAGGACCCCTTGAAACTTCATGGCTGGACCACGCTAGTCTAACCAGGATGTTGGGTGCGAAAAAGGTTTCAGTAGTAAAAAAACCTTTTTGACAAAACAAACATTTTACTGTTTTGCCTGGTTTTCCGTCGTATAGCGACTCTTAGGCCCGTATTTATAATCAGCTCTCAAGAGTGACAGCGAGTTTGAGTTTGCATCAGAAATGTCATTCCAGTACAAAATTACCTGTCAAATCCGCACTCAATATTGTTCTCAATCTTGAATTCTTATTCGACATTTCGGTTCGGCTTGAAATTAGGCCCGCACATTTGCTGGGATAAGGAGCACAAAATATTCCAACACATACACAAGATATTGAAAATGTCCACGCCTAAGAGTACTGCGTTAATACAACCATAGTATAGAGATCCTTGGTATTCTTTGACCCGTGGTGCATCACCCGTTTTCAAGGAGATAAATCAAATGAATAGGCACAGATTTTTTGTAAATCTATAATGCGAATAAAGGATACCTACATGCCAAACGTGGCAAGTACGGAAATTACCCAATTACCGCTAACAAAAGATGCACTTGTTAGAGATAAAATACGTGTTAGATAAAATGTTAGGGGTCTCTATAAAATTGTCAATTCACAGATCATTGAGCGAAGGAAAATATACGAAAAGACCTCATGAACTTTAGTCCTCATTTTGCTTTGATAGTCCACTTGCATCCTCTAAAAATGTGCCTACTCATTATAAAAACAAAGTGTTAAATATTGATGTAAGTATGTTGAGAATTAGTTTTATTAGGGCACGCTTAGCCTATATTTTGAACTCCTAGTTTTGAACTTTACTTGACTTGAGATCACAAATCTGAAAATTATAGATCACGATATGGATATCAATTTATGACTTTATCTTATAAGTATTGCAATTAGACAATAAATCGGATATTAATTGCTGCAAATAATGGCCAGATAAATAGCCAAAAGGGACAACTTTAAGACAATTAAGACAGACAGTAATAAAATTGCTTGTTTTACTGAGACATACAAATTGCTTGACTTGTTAGCTAAACAGTTTGTTATTTAATATACACAAAAAGAAAACCTGTTTGTAATACAAAATAACCCGCTTATTGTCGAAGACTCTATCGATTCCTTACGATTTTTCAACCATAAACTAGAAGCTTGTTCGAAAAGTGAGTACTTTATACTCTTTTCGCATCGTCAGGGCTTGTGAGAAATGGCAGCTGCCGCGCCGAGTCCGGTACCATCAATTTTTATCTATAACGCTCACTCGAATAAATCGACGAGATTTTTCAGGCTGAAATATTTGCGGCCTTAGCCTCCATATCTAACCGACCATTTGGAGTTGCGGAAAAATAAAACAGACATTTTAAATTTATAAGTATTTTGGGTAGTAACAAATCTATAAACATCATCATTGTTTTATTATAGCTCAGCTGTTTTCCTAGATTTTTAGAAAGCCTTTAATCGTGTTTGGCACAAGTCTTCTATTCAAATTTAAAAAGCTTCTCCCCAACTCGGCTTATATGCTGCTGCAATCATATTTACAACACAGAGTTTTATTTTCTGTCTCATTTTGCAGTGCAATAGTCTTCAATTAGCAAATTAGCGTGCTGGTGTACCTCAAGGCTCTGTGCTCGGATCTATCCTGTATACCATATTCACTTTCACTTCGGACGTCACGGTCACGGAGACAGAAAATGTACTGATAGCAACATAATGGATGATACTGCATATTTCGTTTAACCAGTCACCACAATACAAATCTGTATCTGCTACAGAAAAGCTTCGTTTGAGTTTGGGTTTGTCTTAGTTTTGCGAAGGAACGTTGACAAGGTATTTGTAAAAAAAAAAACTCTGATTTTAGATTATTATACTGTTCCAGGCTTCCTATATTAAGCACGCGTATTGATATAATAGCATTTTTTATACATATATCCGTAGGATCGTCGTACTTTCCATAAACATCAATATTCAAACACGCGGCTCTCACACGGACCAGGTTTTTATTACGGCCATATTTTTCATCGGCTGAATATTAAAGAGGGAATCCCGGCGGCGGATCGTGGCGGAATTCGAAGTGTGTTTTTAGAGCGACATCGATTTTTTAAATTGGTTGAACAAGCGTGAAATATAAGCACTTAGTTATAATTTGCCTCGATGAAGTCTGAAATAAAAAGTAATATTTTATCTCGTTAGCCGACAGGGAAGCAAAAGAAAATAATAAAAAAACCTGTCAAATTAGTCATACCTATATTTTTTCATTATTCAACTTTATGTTACTTCAAATCAAATCAAATAATATTTATTTGCATAAAATTTTGGGTACAATTTTTACTACATTTTTAAATTCCCTTACAAAAGCTGCTAGCGTGCAAATATCACTTATCAATCTAGGTAAATAAATTCCATTACAATTTCAACATTTCAATTAAATAAAAAAATCATAATTATTAGTTAAGTTAGTACATAATAATATTTGGCCTTGATCTGTTTATTCAGCTTCATATAATAATTATCATCAAGTCATCATCCTGAACATGCCAACTGCCAACCGCATATACCGGGTATAATTGTAGAAGTTGCTCAGTCAACGAAACTGAAAAACTTTCAGCAGGAAGTTCTTTCAGGAATTAAAAATAAACTTTCACAAACAAAATGATCACCTCGGACAGCCATTTTTTTTTCATTTCCCTAAAGAATTTCCTGCTGAAAATTGTATAGTTTTGTTGACCGAGCATGAGCAATCCCTATCTATCACATTGTACATCCAGTATAATAACGCTTCTGAAATTTATTAATAATCTTTTTATTAAGTATAGGGATCGCATCACCGCGCTCTTTGTTCAGTCTTCATTATATATTTACCCGGGACGGATTTATGAACTGCTCGCTTCCTCTTCTATCACGTGAATAGAAGAACCAGATGAACCCTGGCGTCAGGGTTTTTAAACCAGCTGGAGGCTTCTTACGTGGTGTGTGAATCCATATATTGTAGCAAATTGGATGTGACTTAGTTGGACCGACAACGATAAGGCTTTATTTGACATCAGAAGCATAAAATCATGTTTTATGACAGTACAACGTGTAACAGAAAGGGTATATGTATTGTGAAATGTGTGAATCTACCCATGATACTGAACAACTTTCCCTAAGAAAAATAGGTCGAAAAACGAAAAAAAAATTGTGACCTTTCATACAAAATGCATCAGCTGATAGCGTATTTAGTATGGGAAGTCAAATTTTTATTTTCGTATTTCGACCTATGTTCCTTAGGGAAAGTTGTTCAGTATCATGGGTAGATTCACACATTTCTCGATGCATATACCCTTTCTGTTACACGTTGTATAAATAGGTAGGTAGATAGATGTACGTTTCTTGTCCCAGAAAACTTTATTAATAACCTCCTTATTACATTACATAGCGACCGCATCACCGCTCTTTGCGCCGTCGTAATATTTACCCGGGGCGGATTATTGACTACTTGCTGTGTTGGCTTGTGTACCGTAGACCAGTGAGCTAATGTATGGAGCAGACATCATCCAAGCACTTTATGTCCCATTTAATGTGTCCATGCACTCATATTCATACTAGTGGCACAGTATAATTCAATAGTCTGCTAGTGGTTTGACTCGATTTTTTGATAAAAGGGAGTTAAAAAGTGAGAAACATGTCGCACTAGGTAAAAATAATAAGTTTTCATAAGTAATTACGTCTATATAAACCCTTTAAAATTAAATACGGACGAAATTCGTGCGGACGCCGTATTGAATTTTGGGGACATGTCGTATGTTCGTGATGGCTGTTCCATATACGCTAGTATAATAGTAGTTCAGTGACCGTAGACTGAGATTATAGTAAAATTGTTAAGTATCTCCTTCTAGTTTTGTTAGGACATTGCAGGCTGATCACCTGATTGTCCAAAAAGTAAGCTGGTCCATGGTGTACCTATAGAATGGGCATGTAAATAGTCGGTCCTGCGCCTGACTTCTTTCTGGTCGTGTCAGTCAGTCTATCCCATCAGTTCCTATTATTTTAGTAACTACAACTAACTTTTCTCTTGAAATTTGTATGAAAGTAAGCGTGTTACTTTTTCGTTATTTCTTCTTAAGCCGCAGAAGTCGACTGCTGGACATCTCCAAATCGATTGACTTGGCAGGCCTGCCAACAGCTGTTAGCAGATTTTTTATTGACAGGGCATACTGCTGCCCATTCCGTAGATTCATGCAGTACGAGTCGCTTTTGCGACAACCACAGAAACCCAAGGTGCAATTCTATTAACTTAAAATTCTAACTTATTATAGACTTTCGATAATCAAAGTGGGTAGACTTGCGGAATCATCCGTCATCAGCCTCCGACTGGCTTTACATAGATTATTAGTAGCAACACTTAGTTGTAGTTAATCCTGCCGGCCTCCTATCTGCTTACTTGGGTATTCCTGCCTTCAGACTAATATTGTGTATTTACAGACTATGTGCGAAACATATATTTTGAATTTCAAATAAGGATGTGTTATAAATGAATTCAAGAAGTAGGTATCTAGTTGCTTGCTCGTGTTTTTGTTGAAAATATTGTTTAAAATTTCCTTGAAGAAACTCGGCTTCATGGATCCGAGACTCCTTAGCAAGTAACTTATAATTTATTATATAAATTCTAGGTAACTTGCTGAGGCTGGTTAAAATAATGGGTTAACCAAAAACAATAGACGTAAAATAATTTAGATTTATCAGATGGAGTGTAGGTGAGGTGTTTATTTTGTTAGCACATTTAGCGTCAACTCTTATTTTTCTTGGTTAAAAAAAATAAGAACCGAAATAAGATATATTTATATCTTTATATCTATAAGGGATAGGGATAAAGGCGTGATTTATGTATGTATGTATATGTATATCTATAAGTTATTTAGAAAATTGCATCTCTGGTTTGTTTCATCTAGAACTCTAGAATAAGATAAATTCTAAGGCAGCTTTCCAATTCCAATATTGCGCTGCCATCAAGCCGCGGTGCAGCATGAAATATCTTGCTCAGTTATTGCGGGTAGTATTAGATTTTGTTCAACACGTGACGTGAATATTTTATCCTTTATACCAGTTTTGTGTTCGAAATTTTAAAACAGCGAGTTTAGGTTTCTTTTTAAAAATATCCGATGACGCAGCTTCGCTCGCTTATTTTATTTCGCAGCGATACCAAGTTAGCCACAACAGTAGTCCAATACTAAATATTGGAATCCCTGGTTTGGGGGGTGATTTCCATATTTTTTTATGTTTGGTTAGGTTAGGTTAGATTAGCGAGCGCAGTGCGTGATATAATACTCATAGAGAAAGAAAACTCTGTTACCTACCAGTTCCAAGGATATACCCCCTAGTCGGCTTTTACGACACCCGCGATATGGAGTAATGCTGTGGGGTGATGCTATTCTTACCCGGAATTTAAAAAAGTTTATTATTGTGTTTTTGACATTGAAGTTGCAAGTTTTATCCTGAATAAATTACAGTTTTGCGAATACTAGAAAACGCTATAAAGAAAATATACTTATACGTGCCTTCGCAGTTGACGATAGTAGCGAAAACATAATTTATTATTCACAAAGGGTCTGAGCTAAACTTGTAGATATAGATACAGAAACCTATTTACATGTAAAAGAAAGAAGAACTTTCAAAATGTTCGAGAAGATTGTTCATGTTCAGACTTATTTTGCAAATCATCAATAAAATATATCTTACAGCGTAGCAAATAATATTTGTAAAAATATTATAATATATTATAAAATATATATTATAAAAACAAATAGTATTTGTTTGTAATTGGATCACATCACGTTTAATACTTCAAGCTGGAGGGTTTTATGTTCTTTAAATTGGCTTTTGATTCGAAAAACGGAATGAAACAGGAAACATTGTTTTCCTCTCGTAAATTTTGGCGCAACATGGGAATGGCCTTTACGTTAAACTTTCGGTTTGAGATATTCTATTTTTTTTTAAATGTATAATTTTCTCCAACTTTTGGAGATTTTAGATGGAGACAAGCGTTATTTTATTATTGTTTTCGTCTGTGGGTATTTAATATTATTGCCATTTCAATAAATGATTAGATTTACAGAACATAATTTACAAAATATTAGACCACTTCAAAAATTTATGACAAAAAAAATTGGCAACACATGTCATGTGAAGTGATTTCGGCTGAAGGACTTGTTTCCACGCCAAGACTCTTTAAAAAAAAAAAAAAATAAATTTAGTAGTCATACCTGGTTGCTAATCAAATCACATTTTTTCCTCGCTTTAATAGTATATTGCTAACCAAAGGATGTAAGTCATCAAATGCATACGAGGTTTTTGGCGCCCGAGCGCAGCGAGGGCGCTAATGGTACGAGTATGCATTTGATGACTTACACCATGAGGTAAGCACTATGCTTTACATATCGAATGAAAGATAAGTTAAAATTATGGGAAAATATAAGAAAATTAAAACATGAAATTACGACGAAACAGTAGGCAATACCAACTCACTATGAGCGAATTTAACCATCACAAATATATGCATTCGCGTAAGAAAAATTATCTAATTTGCAAGTAGACATTTTGTTAAGTATACTGACTGTTTAATTTGTTAATGTTTTATAATAAAATGCTAAGTAATAAATCGACAAACTCAAGTTTTGAGGTTATAAATATGTTATAAAAACCACAGAGTAAAAATTTCATAATTTTCATAATCCTATGTTTACATTTTTATGGCCTTATTCCGTGACTCTATGCGTCATATTTAGTACTGGCCAGTTCGATATTTAAATAAATTCGAATAGAATTTGTTTTAAAATCGATTCCGATTCGATTAATCATCCGATTCCGTGTGTTTGAAATAAGGCTATCAACTTTTTTTTTCTTGCAATTTGACAGTTCCTTATTCAAATTACTTTACAGCATAGGTTTCAAAACCTATGATGCAAAGTACCACTTACATCCCGGGTTTTAGGGTTGTATGAACCACTTACTGAGCATGAGATATGTAAAAGTGTTTAAAAGGCACTTTTTCGATATTTTCTTCGCACAATTTACTATTTCTATTCCTCCTTGCGACTAAGTACGACTATTACCATCGACATTGCCGGAAATTCCCGACTTCGGAGCTGGCTCTCAAGGGAGTAACTAGCACTTTAAGATACTTATTGCTCACTCTAGTAAAAAAGTGGTTCAGAAAAAGTAGGAGGGAATTGATGAAGCGAATTCAATATTATTGCCCTGGGCTGTTTAAGTATGCCATCCATAATTTTGAGATAAAGAATATTTTTGGAGCAAGCAAGAGTTATTGCTCCTACTTCAACTGGTTTGATTGTTTTACATAAGTACCTAAGTAGGTACAAAATAATGATTACAATGCTCTCGATTCTGGTGGCACCATTTCTTAACTAATTTTAAGATAGCGCTGCCACTTTCTCAACTTTGACATAAGAACAGGACAGCAAATAAACACATGACTTTGACATTCCTAGTCTGATGTAAGATTATTACTAATTTAGATTTCTAAATAAAAATCCTCTACAGTAAAATGAGAGGGGTGCCATTCAGAACACTATAAAAACAAGGACTATACCTACTCCATTCGTTTAAAAAAAATAATTTTAGCCATACTTAAACGGTCATTTAGTATGGTAAAAGTTATTTCTTAAAAACGAATGGACTATATATATAGTCAGGGTGAAAAAGTAAAATATTCGATAAAAACCAATACAGAAATATTTCAGCAAACCAATATCCGCATACATGAAAGTCCATCAAAACAAAACACAATGAAATATCGAAAAAACTGCTGAATGTGAGGTATTCGGTGTTCAAAACCAATCGCTCGTTTCAATCTTACAGTGAAACGAAAATCCACCGCCGGCCAGAGGGTTATTCCGATTGGTATCCGTGATATTTCTAATATTTGCTTCTGTCCTACGCCAATTGGCTATTTTCCAACTAGTCAAATCAGCAACTTTTTATGGAATGTCAAAAACGCTTTTTTGTATGAAAATAGTGAGTTATGACCTGAGGTTATGACATAATATGACGCCACATTTAAGTATTTATATTAACTACTCAAATCAATAACTTATATACTTTTAACTCGATTATTAAAATCTAAATGTGCATTTTATTTAAAATTATGTATGAAATCCACAATATTTTTAGCCATCAGTTTGAAGTATAAACGTGTTGAATTTTTATAGTTACCCAGTCTAGCACCCAATTTTGAAAGAAGAATTTTTGAAATCGGTTAAGCTCCAGTAGCTTTTGAGTTTATTTGTAACAAAAATCCAAAATACAAATCTTTCCTCATTATAGGAGCTACCTGCTGTCGATATAATATGAATAATGGTCCGCCAAAAGCTCAAAGTCCAGAGACCCAAATCATAAAGGCCTAGTGGAAAAATCTATGGACTTCCGCAATCTAAATTCGTATGACCTTAGGTACAAATACAGTGGTGCCCATAACGCTGTGACGTCCCATACATCATCTCAGTTCATTGGAGGAGAGATATTGTCAAATACAGACTTTGTCCATACTGCTGAGAGGCAAAGTTTTACGTTTAGAATACCGGGTGTAAGGGACAGCGTACCAAAAACTGAAAGGGATTGTTGCTTGCTCAGTCAATGAGACTGAACAACTAGTAGCAGTTTTTTTTTTTTCAGGAAATGTTAATTCAACTGCTGCTTTATCATACAAATTGTCTAATCGCGGTGGTCATTTTAAATAGCAAAGTAAAATTCAAACATTTCCTGAAAGATTTCCTGGTGATAATTGTTCAGTTTTGTTGATCGAGCAACCCCTTTCAGTTTTCGGTACGCTTCCTCTTACTTATCTTACAAAAAATTCAAAAATTCAAAAAATTCAAAATTATTTATTCCTGTGAGACACATGTTACAGTGATGTTAAATATAATTAAAAAGTCCATTATATATTTAGTATCTTATCTTATGCAGCCAATGGCCTCGATTCACGCCGTCCAGTTACTAATTCTAATTCTTAGTAGCGCTATCACTTTCTTATATTTGACATAAGAACAGGATAGCAACTAAATACATGACTTTGACATTCCTAATCTGACATTAAATTGCTTAAATTTGACATTAGATTGCTTATTTAACGTAAAATAAGGAACATGCTCTATGTTCGGTTCTTATTTAAAGCAGCTTATGTCAAATTAGGAACGTCAAACACATGTGTTTATTTGCTATCCTGTTCTTATGTCAAAGTAAAGAAAGTGACAGCGCTATCTTAAAATTATTTAAGAATTGGGCGGCCAGAATCGAGGGCATTACGTGGTATAATTTATGAGATCTAAGCATTAAAGGCAAAAGCAAGAGTGTAGGCTTACAACAACACTGCGGCGCCAAGATGTATTCCGTCCGTCGTTATAGAATAGACCAGAGCTTTTGTTATTTTATGCACCGGCATTAAATAGCACCGTAGCTTACACCTACTACTAATCCCATTCGATTCTTCTGGAATAGCGGAGTGCGTTCCACACCGTGACCTAACTACACTACTATTCTGTGTAAGAGAGGTCTTGTTGCATCCTGTTCCGGTCAATACTGAAATTATAAAAAAAATATGTATCCTTATCGTAAAAAAGTTACAAAAACATTATAATGTAAGTACGCTCCCGGGGCTTCCCATTAAGTAAGTAAGGCCCGTATTTATAATCAGCTCTCAAGAGTGACAGCGAGTTTGAGTTCGTATCAGAAATGTCATTCCAATACAAAATTACCTGTCAAATCCGCACTCAATATTGCTCTCAATCTTGAGATAGCTTTATAAATATGAGCCTAAGTGATATAAGTAGAGCTAGAAGTGGAGTCAAAAATTAATTCTTCGCAATAATGAAACAGATTTAAGGTGAAAAAATATTTCCTTTGTGCTTGCAGCTGAAGTCTATTCTATTTGCTTTTATACTTGTTTGTCCAATTCACCCTCTCTCACATCGTCAGTTTATTGTAAAATAAGTGTTAATAAGCTATGTTAATAGCCCAAAAAAGTGGGTCCACATTGCTGTGAACAAAACATAAATATGTAAAATATGTAGGAGTTATAGCTATTCATTTTCATTAAAATTATGCGACCCCACATAATAGGCCATTACGGGGCTGGACATTTCGTGGGCGCGCATAATAAGGTACTTATTTCAACAGCCACGATGTAAATGAACTTTTCTGAAATATCCACGGGAATTGATGAATTTTATCCGCAAAAAAAAGATAATTTACGCAGAGAATATAAAAAAGCGGGACCACAAAAGACACAGAAAATGCCAGCTGCTTTTCCTCCCAATAATCATAGGCGCATGAATAAGTCAAGGCGGAAACAAACATTTTCTATACTTAGTTCACGTTAGCGCGGCGCAGTTGTCAGGGTTTAAGTATAGAAAATCTGTTTGCGTCCGCCTCGACGCTGCCTCGACTCTTTCTGTAAGTGATACACCTTACTACCGCTCGTCTAATCACATTATTGTCTGCAATTTTCATAGTAGGTATTTACCATATTTTAGCAAACATGAAAATGTACTTACATTCCCAAATATGAATTGACTATCTAAGTACTTGATAAAACAACATTTTAAACCAATAATACCTTTTACCGGAGAAAATGTATAATCCCCACGAAAATGAACAAAACTTTTAGGTGAAGTTGTGCAAGTTACTAAAGCTGAATTCAGTAAGCCCTGTATTACGTCCGCAGTCTTTAAATAATAACATCAACCAGTTTATACTCCCCCGGAGCCATCAGTTGTAAGCCTCTCACTTTGATCTTGCTGAACAGAGAGAATTCCCACTTCGCCACATGTGGCATTAAGGCATGGCATTAAGGCGAACCGCCCGTCACATTACTCGTCCACTTTAATGTTATGACTGAGCACTTACGTTCAGCCAGTCTAGTTAGAGCTTTGAGTTGCAAGGAGATGACGCCCAAAGCGGCACCTGTAAAAGAGAACATGCATATAAAATATTATCCGTATCTGAACTTATTTACAAAAAATATCGTAAATTATAATAACAACAGTGAAAACAGAAATTTATTGATTAAAAAATACATACATACATACACATACACAAATCACGCCTTTATCCCTAGAGAGGTAGGCAGAGCAAAAACAACCTAAACAAAAGTCGTTCCGCCACGTTTGACAATAAGTTTTGAGGGTTATTACAGATGATAATGTATATTGCCATAGTGACAGGTTGTCAGCCCATCGCCTATAAATTGCAATACACTTAAACCCCCGAATCCCTTAGCTGGTTTTTACAGCATGCCCGGGAGGAGATGCAGCTGGCACATTCTATGTTTTTCTATCGCTCCCAGTCCAGCATGATTAAAAAATCACCGAGATATACCATCATAAAGCTAGTCTATCTATCTCTCTCTTCGAAACGACATTTTATATGGAAGTAGTATGGCGGTCCTGTTATGTGACGTCCCATAAGTAACAGTTCGGATCTCTCTTTATAACCGACGACTTTAAAGCATTATAACTCGTAAACTATTGAGTATTTGGTGAAAATTCTTTCACATAAATTTTGTATGGTGACAACAATTCCTATTGATAATTAAAAAAAAAGTCATGATTATTCCCTATTAGCGTGGAAAAGAATTATTTGAGATGCTAAGGAAATCTTTTTGCCTTATTTTGAAATTAGCGTATTTTCATTGAATTTTATCCTTTAAAATGAAAATACGCTTATTACGATAATTTAAACAGTGCCAGCTGCTTCTCTCACCACTAAGTAAGTAGGTATTATCATGGAGGAATATAATATACTACGTACAATATTATTAATAAAATAGTAACAGCAACAATTCAAGTTCCGAGTTGTCTGTTTACTTCTCCCATCGGGTCAAAATTTCCCCAGCAAAACAACATAACATAAAATAAACAGCCTAATTCCCTCTCATTTTTGCTCACGTGATAATAACTCGGAAATTATCTCTACAAATCCTTATTCCTGTGGGAAGCGTGGAAACGAAGGCAAATATTGCGGGAAATTTATGTAGTAACGAGTAAAGTTTAGCGAGGGAATAGAGCAGCAACACACTTGCGTAACGTTCGGCGCCGAAGGTTCTGTTTAACACACTGTTGATGCTTTTTTCATTGCCTACATACGAGTAGGTATACATCACGCCTGCAGAAAGTTTGGCGCTACGCCACATAGCGCTACGCCGCGTAGCACCGCATCTTTGTTCGAGCCGATCCTTCCGGAGTACACATACCCTTAACACCCGGTATGGTTACCATTACCACTAATATATAAGTATTATTTTTATTGACCGTCATTCAGCGCGCTGAACAAGACGCCGCATAAAACCAACTGTTCGGGCGGCATCAGATTGGTGTGTCGTATACGTACAACCGATGTGAACCCGGGAATTTACTGGACTTTCAGTAATAGAAAGTGAGAACCTAAAAGCTGGTCAGATAAAGTTAGAAGCCAGACGGCGCTCGTAATTTCACTAACGAACCAACAAAAGCACCAAGAAAAGCACCGAAATTCGGACATTAAAGAGGAATATCATGTTTATTTCATTCGAGTCTTTCAGTAATTCTCAGAGCAAACTGGACTCGACAAATTTATGCACAAACTATCCACGAATAAATTTGCTGTACGTTGCCAAAAGGAAAGTTTGTAGGGAACCCACGATAGTATCGTGACGGCGGCGATGTCAAAGGCCCGCCCGATTAGAGAGGTCGGGTCGAGACAGCTGTGGTTGCCTTCATTTCGAGATACACCCGACTTCCCCACCCCACCTACCCGACCGCTAAATCGACGCAACGGGAAGAAATTCACGAAACTGATTTGTTTAAGCATTCGGCTTAGGCACCACGGTGTAGTTGACAAAGTAATGGATTTTGGCTTTGCTTATTTTGCTTTCGGATTTTAGTTTGTCCATTACTTTAGTTTATGTTGCGAAATATTTTCAATCCCTTATATTAGGTAGCCGACACAGATTAGGAGAAGTTGCTGGTGCTCTAGCAACCAGCACCTTCTTCTCTTCTGTGGTATGGTAGCCGACCCTGTAAAAATTCAAATAGTGATGTTACGAAATATTTTAGCTAACAAGTAAGGAGTGCATTTCGAAATTTTCTGAATTTATAGAGTCCCGTACCCAAAGGAAGACAAACGGTATAACTTATGTCCCCCTATGTCTGTTAAATATGATTAGGATATAAGCAGGATTTAATTCATACGAAACCGAGCAAATACTTTACTTTATTTTAGCCTTATTTAAGCCTCAAAGATCCAACCTTATCTAAACGACATCTGATAAACATTCTCATCAAACGCCAAAGAGCGTCTCAGACGTAACTGGCAAGAAAGGATGGGGGCTGAACCCAGGATCACCAATTTCTTACTTGATTGGGCAGCGTGATGGCTTTTGGAACAAGGGACCGGTCTGTTGAGTAACAAAGCAAATTTTCTCGGTCGAGGTTCATCGCAATGGCAATTTGTGTTTATATTGTGTATCGAATTTTCTTGGGATACGATATTTTTAGCTGTACATTGAAGTTTAAAGCGGTTTGATGAGCTTGGTTGACAAGTAATAAAATAAATTTTGTCCCAACTACAAACATTTTCATGAATATTTTGCGCAATGAAGTAAAACTTCTTTAGGCGCGTTGAGAGTAAAATTTCACGACGGAAATACGTCACGGCGGGTAACGAAAGTCGAAATGTCAAAGAAGTTTCACTTCAATACGTGTGCTCGGCACACACGCTCTTTTTTTAAATCTATTATGTAACTTTCAACTTGTATAAAAGCTTTGAATGACGAAAGTGCAAAAAGTGGCTAAGCGCATTACTCTAGCTCTAGCAAGACAAACAGTTAAAATCAGATAAGAAAACCGTGAGATTTCAGTTATTTTGATTCTGTCCATGTCCTGACACCTTGTCATTAATTCAAAATATTGCCTTTTGTAATTTGGTTGCTTGAGACCAGAAAGTCAGATTTTTAATGCTATTGGAACTTGAAAAAGTTTTCATGAATATGAATTTTTCAGTGACATCTCTGAAAGTGACAGACGTTAAATTATTTCTTCTAGGAATCTATTCACAGCGCATCATGGCAGACGACTGGCCTTAATTGAATTTTGAAATGAGATGGATCTTGTCTTGAATTTATAAAAATATATTCGTATTTTATAAAGATAAAAATAAGATTGCGTTTAGTACAGCAAAGCTACCAATAACTAAAGCCAAAACATAATCGTGAAATAAAATACTTATCTACTGATCATAATAATTACCTACTAACTATCCACCCTGCGGTTTTATCCGCGGTTAAATGAATTTTCCTGTGGGAGTGAAGTATTTTCCTGCCGTAAAAGCTAGCCTGTATCTATTCCCAGTCATAGGTCATCAATGTGTTAGGTATATCAAATGCCGTTTTTTTCGAAATACCGTGTGAATATATTCCCGTAAAAAATAAGATATTTTTCCGCGGTCAAATGTAGCGCCTATGTCCGTCTCTTTACCATGTATGCTAAATTTTATCAATATCCGTTCAGCCGTTTTGGCGTGAAAGAGTAACAAATAAACAGAGTTTCGCATCATCGACAGAAGAATCCAAATATTTTTTTGGGTTTATTTTAATAGGATTCTTGGAGCTCATCAAAAACACCTGATGCGATACAAAAAATCTGGTACATTATTATGCGAGGGCACGTGTGTGCTGAAATGTCTGACACCTAATGACCTTAGGGTAGCGTAATTTAAATAAACAAACCATTAAGCTTCGTCGAAAAAATATAATTTTCCCATTTTCTAAAGTACGCATGCATTATTAAAAGACTCCGCTTCTAATAGAAGAACATTCAAGATCAAGAAACTCTATTATAGAAATAATTTGTAAATTATCTATTCATGAAATTGGTTTGAGTAGGTAATACTAGGTAGGTAAATACTTGAGAATCTTTCTCTGGTATTTTCATGCATAGAATGTACCAGCTTTTTCTCTTCCAGCGCACACCACGTTCGCATATCGGAAACGCTCGTATTTGTATTTTATACGCGTAGATACTATAGTCTACTGCCTCCGTGGAAGTCGACACGCGGTACTCCCGGTCACTGTATTAATTTGATAGTGGTTTTTACACAAACCACTTCAGAAGCGTACAAGCTGTGGTTTAAAAACTCTGACACAACTAATTAACTATCCAAAATCTACAAAGTCCCAACAGAGACCTGCAAATACAGAATACAGCTAAAGTCTTGAAATCTACAAACTGCTGTGACAATCCTCGCTCCATCAATCACTGATCCAGCGAACTGAGATGATGTATGGAACGTTGGAACGGGTTTTGTGTTGCCTTCCTATGACGATATGGTTTAGCCGCTTTCACAAAACCGACCCACGTACCTACCTAATACATACACTGTTTATGTCCATTGTGGTGTAGAAGAAACGGCATCCGATTTTTAGTTTCATCTGCAAATTTTGTTGTGATTTCGTATTGCTGTACGAATGGTCAGCGTATTTCGTGTATTTGATGGTTAAAATATTCTACCGCCTATTCATCATTTTAAGCGCAAATCGAGCACTAGCTCTATATACTATTATTTCATTCTTGCCATCCAAAATAAACATCATTGTTTTAATTAAATTTTAATGACAACACATCATCATCAGCCAATATTAGTCTCTGTCAACTGCTATATAGGACAAAGGCCTCTTATTTGCGACAGAATATAAAGTCATCAAATTAACTCTATCGCCTAAATCTATTGAAAAGTTGCCTCTCCAAACCAATATCATACGATTTTACAGGCACCTGAAAGTCCTGAAACTATAACCAGCAGACAATGGCTTTGTAAAACACCGGTATCGTTCGCAACCACCTCGCTCGGCTAAAGCCCGCGAAACGGTCGGTTGTAAAAATGGAAACTGAAATATAGCCTTTGTTTTCACAGATACGGTATTGGGGTGTATTGGGAGTGCAGTAGGAATAGGGTGTGGCGTTATAACAGCCACTTGTATTAATAAGTTAGCATGTAAGATTACTGGCATAATGCCATCTACCGCCGAGTAACTGATCTACTTGTAGCTACATCGATTCTTGCTCTATGTACATTCAGTCTTTCTCTATGCTCGTTCTTGCACTTGTTCTTCTACTCATACTCACTCTCGACACTTTCCCGTAGCTATCCTACCAGACGCACGTCCGCTTATGCGCTGCGCCCATCTCGCGGTAGACCGGCAATTCCTCGTTGTGCTCGCGAACACGTATACTGTGAACTCTGTAATCGTGTTAAGTTAAGATTGACAGGTGTGTCAGTGAGAATAAACTTATAGTATCGGAATGTGATTCACCGGCGCATTCTAATGACTTTTAGGTTAGCATAGGTTAAGATGATGTGAAAAATCAGACGAGGCTGTATGGCTCTGTTCCTTTGCCTATCCTATAATGGATGAATGAAAAAAAAAAAATATAGTATAACTGGAACTGTGGTTTCTCTCCTCACGTCACCTGTCCCTAAAAGGGCTTGAAACCGGTGATAAAATAAGATCCTTACCTATATTTTCTTAGAAGTATGTTGCATTTGTAAATACAATATCATTAGAGTAACATTGAAGCCGAAAAACATCTTTCTGGCTATATAGATTTCCTTATTTCCAACTTGTCCTCCGTCTGTTTCACCTACCTCAGTCCAGCGATGTTTAACAAGTCTGTCTAAACTGCGTCTTACAGCCCGTCGTTGCTAATTTGAAAAACTTTCTTCTTTTACGGTTTTATCAGATTGAGCGTGTATAACCGGTTTGGTATCATACTGGTTTTCCAACCACTAGGATGTGCAGTTACAGCTCATCTTCATTCCAGCTACAAGTCGTCTTTAATGCTGGATATAAGCCTCCGCAAAGATTTCTAAGTTGTACCTACAGTCCTGCATCAGTTGCATCTACCGCGGTCCGGTGATCTTTACCGAAGCCGCCTGTCTATTTTATGGCAAGAATGAAATAATAGTATATAGAGCTAGTGCTCGATTTGCGCTTAAAATGATGAATAGGCGGTAGAATATTTTAACCATCAAATACACGAAATACGCTGACCATTCGTACAGCAATACGAAATCACAACAAAATTTGCAGATGAAACTAAAAATCGGATGCCG
Source organism: Scrobipalpa atriplicella (assembly GCA_029255725.1). Taxonomy (NCBI): domain Eukaryota; kingdom Metazoa; phylum Arthropoda; class Insecta; order Lepidoptera; family Gelechiidae; genus Scrobipalpa; species Scrobipalpa atriplicella. The sequence continues at coordinate 46,279 of JARACY010002028.1, forward strand.
TTTCTTCTACACCACAATGGACATAAACAGTGTATGTATTAGGTAGGTACGTGGGTCGGTTTTGTGAAAGCGGCTAAACCATATCGTCATAGGAAGGCAACACAAAACCCGTTCCAACGTTCCATACATCATCTCAGTTCGCTGGATCAGTGATTGATGGAGCGAGGATTGTCACAGCAGTTTGTAGATTTCAAGACTTTAGCTGTATTCTGTATTTGCAGGTCTCTGTTGGGACTTTGTAGATTTTGGATAGTTAATTAGTTGTGTCAGAGTTTTTAAACCACAGCTTGTACGCTTCTGAAGTGGTTTGTGTAAAAACCACTATCAAATTAATACAGTGACCGGGAGTACCGCGTGTCGACTTCCACGGAGGCAGTAGACTATAGTATCTACGCGTATAAAATACAAATACGAGCGTTTCCGATATGCGAACGTGGTGTGCGCTGGAAGAGAAAAAGCTGGTACATTCTATGCATGAAAATACCAGAGAAAGATTCTCAAGTATTTACCTACCTAGTATTACCTACTCAAACCAATTTCATGAATAGATAATTTACAAATTATTTCTATAATAGAGTTTCTTGATCTTGAATGTTCTTCTATTAGAAGCGGAGTCTTTTAATAATGCATGCGTACTTTAGAAAATGGGAAAATTATATTTTTTCGACGAAGCTTAATGGTTTGTTTATTTAAATTACGCTACCCTAAGGTCATTAGGTGTCAGACATTTCAGCACACACGTGCCCTCGCATAATAATGTACCAGATTTTTTGTATCGCATCAGGTGTTTTTGATGAGCTCCAAGAATCCTATTAAAATAAACCCAAAAAAATATTTGGATTCTTCTGTCGATGATGCGAAACTCTGTTTATTTGTTACTCTTTCACGCCAAAACGGCTGAACGGATATTGATAAAATTTAGCATACATGGTAAAGAGACGGACATAGGCGCTACATTTGACCGCGGAAAAATATCTTATTTTTTACGGGAATATATTCACACGGTATTTCGAAAAAAACGGCATTTGATATACCTAACACATTGATGACCTATGACTGGGAATAGATACAGGCTAGCTTTTACGGCAGGAAAATACTTCACTCCCACAGGAAAATTCATTTAACCGCGGATAAAACCGCAGGGTGGATAGTTAGTAGGTAATTATTATGATCAGTAGATAAGTATTTTATTTCACGATTATGTTTTGGCTTTAGTTATTGGTAGCTTTGCTGTACTAAACGCAATCTTATTTTTATCTTTATAAAATACGAATATATTTTTATAAATTCAAGACAAGATCCATCTCATTTCAAAATTCAATTAAGGCCAGTCGTCTGCCATGATGCGCTGTGAATAGATTCCTAGAAGAAATAATTTAACGTCTGTCACTTTCAGAGATGTCACTGAAAAATTCATATTCATGAAAACTTTTTCAAGTTCCAATAGCATTAAAAATCTGACTTTCTGGTCTCAAGCAACCAAATTACAAAAGGCAATATTTTGAATTAATGACAAGGTGTCAGGACATGGACAGAATCAAAATAACTGAAATCTCACGGTTTTCTTATCTGATTTTAACTGTTTGTCTTGCTAGAGCTAGAGTAATGCGCTTAGCCACTTTTTGCACTTTCGTCATTCAAAGCTTTTATACAAGTTGAAAGTTACATAATAGATTTAAAAAAAGAGCGTGTGTGCCGAGCACACGTATTGAAGTGAAACTTCTTTGACATTTCGACTTTCGTTACCCGCCGTGACGTATTTCCGTCGTGAAATTTTACTCTCAACGCGCCTAAAGAAGTTTTACTTCATTGCGCAAA
>JARACY010002029.1:0-48068 GCA_029255725.1 Scrobipalpa atriplicella
TAAAGCAGAAGTGTGGTGTAATCTTTGGGTGGTTTTATAACTCTGTGAGAGACTCACATAAATCGGTACCCAGTTTCTGATTTTACATATTCAGTCTCATTTGCATTGCATTTCATTTTTCGTTAGCGTTTCTTGCTTCTGCGGACGCTGACCTCTTTGAAAAATAAATATCAACCACTATCTCTTGAAAGTGTATCCTGAAGTAATTTAATTTTGATGATATCATCACGAATCTAATTATCCGACTAATAATAATGTGGATATAGATAATGCCGAATAAGTATATTTTTAAAAACTTATATCACAATCATCTTGTCTCTACGCATATTTATCTGATCCCTAACCGAAGGATTACTTTAATCTACTCCAATAACATGCATTTTATGCGATAAAACTGATATTTAGGTTGTATAGTTAACGCACTTACGAACTTAGATATAGCAACGAACTTAGATATATAGGCTGAGATAGATAGATAGATCTTACAGACATTTTGTCTCTATGGTATCAATGGAAAATTTTGAAGCGCGTATAATCCTTAGATTAGATCTTATGATTATTATCAAGTCATCTACATAAATAATATTTCTGTTGCGTAACGCATACAATACAATGTACCTACTCTAATAACTTGTTAAACATCTATTTGATAAATATGTATTTAAGATAACAAATGTTGAATTTACTAATGACTTTACTTGATTTAAGATAACTAGGTTACTTTCTATAGTTAAACATGAGGAAAACAAGCACGCTTATGTTCTTCTTCTTAGCGAGTGGATTTTTCGAGTCGATCAACGACCCGATAAATTATGTTGATAAAGATGAAAATATTAAGTTTATTTTTGAAGAAATGAAAGCCCAAGAAGAAATCGTTTTTTGAAAAATATTAAATGAAAAAGGTACTTTTAAACATGATTTGGTGTTGAGCCACAATTTTAAATGTTATTGCTATGTAGCTTTCTTACCTGTCCTGTACTTTCGTTTGAATCAATGATAAATGTTTTGTAATTTCCCTCTGTTACTGTCAATTTTATTTCTTCTTCAACATCTTCTAGTTTTTCATTTGATTTTGTTTCATTTGCTCTTAGCTCTGCTTTATTTATTTTCGGCACATTTTCTGTGGTCATCACATTTTCATCTTCCTTTCTAATTTCACTTTTAAGTGTATCTTGATTATGTCTACTTCTAGTTTTGTGATATTAGGCAGAATACTAATTTTTGAGATTTCTTTTGGAGCTTTAGGAAGTCTCCTTGTTAGTACTTCTATTGTTTCATTGCTCTTTGTGAATTTTGTTCTCTGCTAGCACCTTGTGTTGCAAGAAGCCTTAAAATATAGGTTTTCTCTTTCTTTTTTATCAACATTGGTATCTCTATGTCTGTCCTTCATACCGTTTACTTTTTCTAAGTGTTCTGGAAGGTGATAGAACTTTGCCATTTCGTCCTTCTGAGCCTGTCTAAGGGCATGTAGGTGTTCTAATATTGCAAGGAGTTCCTGGAACAAAATTTTTTGATATAAAGAAGAAAACAGGTAATAAAACGCTAAGCAGCTGAAGACGGTAATAGAGCTATTTGGGAGTACTTCGATCCCGCTAAACAATTTGTAGGTACAAAGCTCCGTGTGAAAGAACGGCAGTTGACTGATGGCTCAGATTTAGTACTGATTATTAACTGACCTTGGGATCATGGTCAGGCACTTCAAAAACAAACTCGGTGTCAGAAGATGGAGCATTCGTTTTTCTATTGGGATCGTGAAATTCAACTCCGGATTTGTGACGTTTCATCGACTCTGAAATAAATAAAAAATATGTTTAAACGCTTCAACTATGGTTATTCTGCGTCTCCTCCAAAAATGTGACAGACGAGAGCAGGCAGCGAAAGCTGTATACAGCTTTATTACAACTGTGACCCTCTGTCTGGCCCGTAAAGGGCAAAGCTCTGATTTAAAGTACGTCTGTATGATCAGAACATTATTTTACCTGGTTGAATAGCTTTTTCATTGAAGATATTAGCCCTCATTTCCTGCACCTTCCTGAGTAGTTCAGGGTCTGGCTCCACACCCTCAGGAATCCCACTGAGAATCTCCTCCAGCTCTTCAAGCTCCTCTGAGGAATCGTCTCCGATGTAAGCGCAGCCCTGCAGGTGCTTGTAGCCTTTGATCATGATGAGGGACGCTCCGGGAGCGCTGGAATATGGTTAATTGAAATTATAAGCTTCTTCTTCTTATAGAGTGAGGTGGGCTTCTGCAGTTTCTATATTGTATGTGAAAAATAGGTAGATGATTACAGTTCTAATATATTCTCTCATAATTCAGCATAGTATACAGGATGAGTCCGGCTGAACAATTCCATATAAGTTGCTTTTTTACCTTTACGGAGATGCCGTCATCATTCTTCAAAAAGCAGTGGAAAAAATTGGAAAAGATCTAGCATTAGTCGGCAACGGCTTGAAGAAGCTAAAGAACAAACCTGACACAAGATGAGACAGTAACTGTAGATCCCCTCAACAGGTAGAAACCCCAGTACTCCTTCATGTCATCTTCCAGCTTCAACTCCCTGGTCATGGAGACGGGTACCAGCTTGTCTGTCAGTTGGGGCTGGTTGGGCACCACGAACGCGTTGAAAGTTGCGTTGGATTTTACCACTTTGGCGCTGTGGGGTAAATAGATTTATATAGAGTGATTTGTCATAAAACTATGTACCAATGTGCTGGTTATAATGTTAAACAAATAATTTTATGCCAAAATGTTCGGTTTACGAAACACAAATATCTGAGTAGCTGTCATATTTATTGGCAGGGCTTAAAAAATAGTTGATAATAGGCGATGCATACATTTCAACAATGTGAATCCTGGATTTGTGTTTCAGCACTAAAGCGAGCAACAACATCATGTCGGTCGTTATAAATATTAAGAAAGAAAGAAAAATAATCTATTCAGTACGTATCTAGTTACATTACTTTTTTTAAATTAACAGTAAAGTTACAAACACTTAAACTATTTCTAATAGATGGAGGTAGATCATTCCAGACCTTAGCGGAAGCACACTTGAAACTACCATAGAATTAGCTTGTCTTGTATCGAAGTAATTTAAGTAAATTGTTGTGACAAATGAACTTCTCATTGCTGGATGATAAATATCAACACACTGTGCATAATAACTTCAATGAAGTGTTATTAAACTAATGAATTGCCGCTTTAAACAAATTATCTAGTTCCCAGACACAATAAAGCCTTTTTATATAATGAGACTGCACATTATTCGAAAAAGCCGATAAGAGGAACAGTCATTATTTATCTTTACATCATACAAACATAAAAATCACGCCGGTATACCTTACGGGGTAGGCAAAGTATCAGTCATGCTTGAAACGGTTCCCCGTGTGATTTCAGAAAAATGTTTGTCGTGTTTTGCTGTACCTAGTGAGAGGATGTTATCCTATCGCTATGGCCTATCGCCTATTTAAATTCTCGGCCCCTTCTACTGATTTCTTCAGTATACCCGGAAGAACAAACAGCTGGAACATTCTATGTTTTTATCACTCCCAGTCCAGCATGGAAGAATGATTTATAATGATGATGTAAAAATTGGTTATTGTTTACCTACCTGGCACCATGTGGTGGATATCTTGCTATCAATGAGGCGCATATCTGTCATTCCCATCGGGTACATCTGCCCGGAGTACACTCGGTACCTGAAGCATAGACAGGATAAAAGATTAGACAAAAATAATAGTTTAATCATCACTAACCGGGCAAAAGCATAACCTAAAATTGAGTCTAGTTTCCAGGGCACTAACCTGGCAAAAGCCTAATCTAGGATTGGGTCTGGTTTCCCGTCTGCAAGTAAAAACAAATATCCTCGTTTAATCCTCAAGATTAGGTAGCTGATCCCGTGAAAAACGGGAAAAGGCTTTATTGTGTCTGGGAACTAGATAATTTGTTAAAGCGGCAATTCATTAGTTTAATAACACTTCATTGAAGTTTATTATGCACAGTGTGTTGATAATTTATCATCCAGCAATGAGAAGTTCATTTGTCACACAATTTACTTAAATTACTTCGATACAAGACAAGCTAATTCTATGGTAGTTTCAAGTGTGCTTCCGCTAAGGTCTGGAATGATCTACCTCCATCTATTAGAAATAGTTTAAGTGTTTGTAACTTTACTGTTAAATTTAAAAAAAGTAATGTAACTAGATACGTACTGAATAGATTATTTTTCTTTCTTCTTTAATATTATAACGACCGACATGATGTTGTTGCTCGCTTTAGTGCTGAAACACAAATCCAGGATTCACATTGTAGAAATGTATGCATCGCCTATTATCAACTATTTTTTAAGCCCTGCCAATAAATATGACAGCTACTCAGATATTTGTGTTTCGTAAACCGAAACATTTTGGCATAAAATTATTTGTTTAACATTATAACCAGCACATTGGTACATAGTTTTATGACAAATCACTCTATATAAATCTATTTACCCCACAGCGCCAAGTGGTAAAATCCAACGCAACTTTCAACGCGTTCGTGGTGCCCAACCAGCCCCAACTGACAGACAAGCTGGTACCCGTCTCCATGACCAGGGAGTTGAAGCTGGAAGATGACATGAAGGAGTACTGGGGTTTCTACCTGTTGAGGGGATCTACAGTTACTGTCTCATCTTGTGTCAGGTTTGTTCTTTAGCTTCTTCAAGCCGTTGCCGACTAATGCTAGATCTTTTCCAATTTTTTCCACTGCTTTTTGAAGAATGATGACGGCATCTCCGTAAAGGTAAAAAAGCAACTTATATGGAATGTTCAGCCGGACTCATCCTGTATACTATGCTGAATTATGAGAGAATATATTAGAACTGTAATCATCTACCTATTTTTCACATACAATATAGAAACTGCAGAAGCCCACCTCACTCTATAAGAAGAAGAAGCTTATAATTTCAATTAACCATATTCCAGCGCTCCCGGAGCGTCCCTCATCATGATCAAAGGCTACAAGCACCTGCAGGGCTGCGCTTACATCGGAGACGATTCCTCAGAGGAGCTTGAAGAGCTGGAGGAGATTCTCAGTGGGATTCCTGAGGGTGTGGAGCCAGACCCTGAACTACTCAGGAAGGTGCAGGAAATGAGGGCTAATATCTTCAATGAAAAAGCTATTCAACCAGGTAAAATAATGTTCTGATCATACAGACGTACTTTAAATCAGAGCTTTGCCCTTTACGGGCCAGACAGAGGGTCACAGTTGTAATAAAGCTGTATACAGCTTTCCGCTGCCTGCTCTCGTCTGTCACATTTTTGGAGGAGACGCAGAATAACCATAGTTGAAGCGTTTTAAACATATTTTTTATTTATTTCAGAGTCGATGAAACGTCACAAATCCGGAGTTGAATTTCACGATCCCAATAGAAAAACGAATGCTCCATCTTCTGACACCGAGTTTGTTTTTGAAGTGCCTGACCATGATCCCAAGGTCAGTTAATAATCAGTACTAAATCTGAGCCATCAGTCAACTGCCGTTCTTTCACACGGAGCTTTGTACCTACAAATTGTTTAGCGGGATCGAAGTACTCCCAAATAGCTCTATTACCGTCTTCAGCTGCTTAGCGTTTTATTACCTGTTTTCCTTCTTTATATCAAAAAATTTTGTTCCAGGAACTCCTTGCAATATTAGAACACCTACATGCCCTTAGACAGGCTCAGAAGGACGAAATGGCAAAGTTCTATCACCTTCCAGAACACTTAGAAAAAGTAAACGGTATGAAGGACAGACATAGAGATACCAATGTTGATAAAAAAGAAAGAGAAAACCTATATTTTAAGGCTCTTGCAACACAAGGTGCTAGCAGAGAACAAAATTCAACAAAGAGCAATGAAACAATAGAAGTACTAACAAGGAGACTTCCTAAAGCTCCAAAGAAATCTCAAAAATTAGTATTCTGCCTAATATCACAAAACTAGAAGTAGACATAAATCAAGATACACTTAAAAGTGAAATTAGAAAGGAAGATGAAAATGTGATGACCACAGAAAATGTGCCGAAAATAAATAAAGCAGAGCTAAGAGCAAATGAAACAAAATCAAATGAAAAACTAGAAGATGTTGAAGAAGAAATAAAATTGACAGTAACAGAGGGAAATTACAAAACATTTATCATTGATTCAAACGAAAGTACAGGACAGGTAAGAAAGCTACATAGCAATAACATTTAAAATTGTGGCTCAACACCAAATCATGTTTAAAAGTACCTTTTTCATTTAATATTTTTCAAAAAACGATTTCTTCTTGGGCTTTCATTTCTTCAAAAATAAACTTAATATTTTCATCTTTATCAACATAATTTATCGGGTCGTTGATCGACTCGAAAAATCCACTCGCTAAGAAGAAGAACATAAGCGTGCTTGTTTTCCTCATGTTTAACTATAGAAAGTAACCTAGTTATCTTAAATCAAGTAAAGTCATTAGTAAATTCAACATTTGTTATCTTAAATACATATTTATCAAATAGATGTTTAACAAGTTATTAGAGTAGGTACATTGTATTGTATGCGTTACGCAACAGAAATATTATTTATGTAGATGACTTGATAATAATCATAAGATCTAATCTAAGGATTATACGCGCTTCAAAATTTTCCATTGATACCATAGAGACAAAATGTCTGTAAGATCTATCTATCTATCTCAGCCTATATATCTAAGTTCGTTGCTATATCTAAGTTCGTAAGTGCGTTAACTATACAACCTAAATATCAGTTTTATCGCATAAAATGCATGTTATTGGAGTAGATTAAAGTAATCCTTCGGTTAGGGATCAGATAAATATGCGTAGAGACAAGATGATTGTGATATAAGTTTTTAAAAATATACTTATTCGGCATTATCTATATCCACATTATTATTAGTCGGATAATTAGATTCGTGATGATATCATCAAAATTAAATTACTTCAGGATACACTTTCAAGAGATAGTGGTTGATATTTATTTTTCAAAGAGGTCAGCGTCCGCAGAAGCAAGAAACGCTAACGAAAAATGAAATGCAATGCAAATGAGACTGAATATGTAAAATCAGAAACTGGGTACCGATTTATGTGAGTCTCTCACAGAGTTATAAAAACCACCCAAAGAATTACACCACACTCTGCGTATATATTATATATTTTATATATCACGTACTTGGATGACCGTTTGATCTTGGATTCCCAACAACAATCAACATATCTATACAACTTCAACCTCTTCTTCCAGAATGCTATAGCAGACGCACAGTCATCAAGAGAAGTCTTCGAAGATGTGCTTCAGAAACTACGAGCATTAGGAGACAGAGGGAAGAGGGTGCTGTTCAGGCTACATGAGACTATGGGAGTTCCTTACAATGAAACGGTACGATACTGAAGATATATTTGCTACTATTACTACTTATCTACTACTTATAATTCCATTGCTAAACATAGGCACATAGGCCTTCTAAAATGGGTATTATTGTATGTAGAACTAAAATACAGGAATATACTTAAGAATAACATATTATGCTACTTAGTACTTACCACGATTGTAGGCAGTCACAGATTTTATAAATAATCACACTGCTGCTGCCTATTCTTTGGATTTATTCCTCCAACCTTGTTCTTCATTGGGCTATTTTGAAGAAATTTCTCATAAAACAAAATCTTGTAATGCAGCAATCAAAAGACCACATCATGTCAGCAGTGACGGGTAGCGATGAGGAGTTAGACAGGATGAGGAAGGTGCTGGTGGAGGCTATTGATGAAGAGAAGACTAGAGCACAGAGACAACGTAAGTATAAGAATAATTCAGACCTAAACTAATGGAGCAGTCGCCTCTTTCTTGAGTTTGCACATACTTGCACAGATATGCGTGCGTGTGATGAAGTATAATGACCAGCAAAGATTGGGCGCTTTTCCACTAGACGGCACGTCAACGGCAACGGCGACGGCACGGCGAGACCACGTGACAATATCTATGGGAATCGATGACATGCCGTGACGGTGCCGTGCCGTCAAGTGGAAAAGCGTGTCATATAATTTCATTGATTTTCATACATTATCTCACCTACGATATTGTCGACGGTACCGTGCCGTCGCCGTTGCCGTTGACGTGCCGTCTAGTGGAAAATCGCCCAATAGCCATAATCTGTGGTTATTACCTAGACTGGGCTCTCGTCTTGATCTTGATTCCCGGTGGGAGTAAGGCTCGTATTTTATAAAGCAATCTCAAGATTGAGAGCAATATTAAGTATGGATTTGGCAGATCATTTTGTACTGTAATGCCATTTCTCACGGACTCAAACTCGCTGTCACTCTTGAGAGCTGATACGGGCCTTAATAACATTGAGTTCCTTTTCTAGTTCGTTTCATTTCTCTTTGGTTTTTGGTCACTGTCCCGTCATGAAATAATCACACTGTCATACCTTTCAGAGAAACGCCGCGACGCCAGGACGGAAGCGAGGGTCAAGAGACAGCTGATGATAAACCAGGCGGAGTTTGAGAGGGAGCTGAATCAGGACGACGAACCGAGGAACTTTGCTGAGGAAGAAGTAAGACACATCGAACTGTAACTTTTGAAAATTATCTATTTGCATGCGAAAACATAGATACTCGCGCTACACTCGCGATATGCGTTTATATTTATTACTGTAATTCAACGCCAGTATATCTGGCAAGCCTAACTAGAGTCTAAACATCTTTGCATTGCATATAATTTCATTTAAACTTCATTCAGGACCCAGACGGCTACGCAGAGCATCACGTCACCTTAAACGAAACAACAGCCTTCGACATGAGTAACTCCGAATTCTGGTCGTCATTTTCCAGCAGTGAAGAGGCTCTATTGGAGTGTGAAGGCCTAATACTGAATCTGCCTCTAACTCCACATAGGGCATGTAGAGAAGATGCCTCTGATGAGAAAGCTATGGGTGCTTCGAGAGCCAACGCTTTGACATACAAGTACGTCAGCCACTTGCTATCTTTAGTTGCAAAGGCCAGTGTTATTGAGATCGACCCAACTCGGTACTCATTCTTTAGTGACAGAGTGTTTATCATGCACTCTGATAAATTTCATATACATGTTGATAGTCATTCCAACATTCAGTAGCCTGAAAGCGAAAACCCCCATTAAAAGACACGTCTTTTTTAGTTTCATTATTACATTACATCTAAGTTTAACAGAGGTGTTTGATCTCAACATTTTAACCTTTTACGAGGGTCTTCTTTTTGGAGCGCGAAAATCACATGCCTGTGTTTTTCAAGTTGCTCTCAAAGTAGAATGTACATAAACAGGTCTGATGGTTTCCTTTTTCCAGGGTACCAGCAAATGGTTACTACTTCTTCGTGTTCAACTCAGAGAACGAGGTCCAGGAAAACTACATCAGAGCCAGATTCGACCTTCAGAAGACCAGATATGACGTCGCTCGCACCAAGTTGAGGGAGTGCTTGAATAGCACCAGTCGATGTGACCTGAATCTAGACATATTCTCCAGCCAAAAGGTATGACAATATTCAATTCCTCTTGCTTGACTCTAATCTAGAACAGTGGTGACTTCATCAACGATGGATCGAGCTTACCCAGAATCCTCAAAACCATTGACTTTTTAACATACCGACCGGATGGGAACTCTGCTACACATTCCCTGGAAACTGGAAGACAACTTTTTAACAACGACAAGCATCCATAAATTCACGCCCATATCCCTTACGGAATAGGCAGACGTAAAACGCGCTTTCGTCACGTCTGACAAATATTGAAGGCAATTTTAGTCCATCAACTAAATTATAATACAGTGTAACCCTCAAATACCTTTTGCTGATTTTTACAGCATGCCCGAAAGGAAGGGCTGCTGAAACTTTCTATGTTTTTCTATCGCTCCTAGTCCAGCATGGAAGGAACATACCTTTCACGAACACTATTTCTTTGTCTGCAGGTAGTGCTAGAAGTGCCTCTAAGCAACAACGATTCCCTCTGGAACGAGCAGTTCGTGATTATCTCCGAGTGTGAGCCCAGGACCTCGATATACCTGTTCTGTGTGATTGCTGTGCCTATATTGATACTGCTGTTTGGGTTTCAATGACCTAAAAATATAGAGCGTGTATGGAAGACTCTTGTCAACTTTCGACAAACGAAGGAAGGAGCTAAAGTAAAAGTGGTAATAGGTACCGCTACGCTTCTACCTCCATCATAATAAAATAATATGCATTTAATGATACTGGACTGGATTGCGCTAATGGATTGCGTTTGTTTAGAAGTTCCTTATCTTGAAAAAATGGTGCTCTGATAAAACAGCTGCTTTATGATTGTGAATTCAAAACTTTGAAATCTTATTTGTGAACTCTGAAGACTACACTACACATCTAAGAAACAAGCGGATAAAAATATTTAGGAACTAAGGTTGTGATTAATTTATGACTGACTATGTTAAACTCCAGATTCTTTGATATGCGCATTTTCTGTCAAAGAAAGATAATTTAAAAAATATGTCAAAGATTATTCTGATAGGTGATGTGATGTGATGCTGATGATGTTGCAAGTGTTACGAATAATAAATACTACAAACCGATGAAAAATATGTATGTACAATTTGTGTGCCATGAATTTAACTTTATATGCCAAAATTATACAATAAGTTAGAATTCTAGCTGTTTACGTGATACTAGTCATATATTTGAAACGATGATAATTAGATCGTTAAAATTTTAAGTACGTTTTGTATAATAAAACTGTTGAAGATAACCCTAGTGTTTTATTAGTAATTTTATCACTTTGCGAATAATACATCCAAGGATAAAATACTAGTAGGTAATTCATGTCATGATTGAGCTGATATGTATTTAAACTATCTAGGTCAAGCACAATATTGTGAGTTAGAATCTTAGATAGTTAAGCTGATTCTACGTATAGATAACACATTTCTGAACTATTGCAGTATCTTATAAATAGAAAACAAAAAATTAACAGTGTTAAATTGATATTTTATTATGTTCTAGAACTAACTCACACACGTAACAATAAATTATATTAAAACGAAATAAACAAAAAAAATACACAACTTTCTCTGAATAAACAAAGACTACAGATCACACATTGAACGTATAATGTTAAGATAGAACGTATAGCTATATAACATAAGGGGAGAAATTATATAATAGGTAATAGGTAAATTTTCTAAAACAGCGGCAAGTCATCATAATAAATTACATCATCATTATCCTTAGGTTTAGAATTGAAATCATTTTTTTCCTGCTTAGATTTAGTATTGACATCAAACGTCGCTTGATCGTTATTATCGTCCTTAGATTCAGAATTTTCATCTTTAGCTGAAGAAACATCGTTCCTATCATCAAACTTAGCTGGAAGAACATCGTTCTCATCAGCAAACCCTCCATCAGGCTTAGAATACATTCCAGCGAAGAATATTAATTCAGTTTTCTTATCCACCAACATGAAAGCAAACGGCTTATTAGCATTGAAATCATCAGCCGCATCCAACACTAAATTCTCAACTGTCTCCACCGCTGCAGTTACATGAGTTTCTGATACTTGTACAATAGCTCTTTGATACATGTAAGATACACTTATAGGACCACTATCAGTGATATTTCTTAGTTCAGCAGTTTCTGGGTAAAATGCTCTCTTTACGCCCATGTCATAAAGAAGTTCAATAACATTTGTGATTTCAGTATCCACTTCAAACAAGGGTAAAGATACATTGATCCATCTTGGCTCTTCCATTTTCAACTTGCTTATTACACCACTCAAAGAAATGTCTTTGAGTGAATAATATATATCTGATACGATGCCTTTCAGTGGCAGGTAAATAAGCATGGACAGTCTTTCGTCTGCGCAAGGCATCTCCAATACTCTTGCGTTTATCAATGGTATTTCAGCTTCTTTAAACTTACCGACCTGATTCATCATGTAGACTGAACCAACAGTGATCGGAGAATCGTAATAGAATGGTGCCAGTTTCGTTTGAGCTTCATTAAAAGCGTGTTTCCAAGCAGCTTTCAAAAATGTTGCATCATACATTAAAACAACGCGTTGGTCAAAATCATCCGCATAAACAAAGGGTAGTAATGATTCAGCATCAATGTTATTATCGTCTTGGTTGACTTCTTGTAGATTAGCATCAACTTCATCAACAGCTTTGTCAGGATGTTCAAAATCAGCTGAAACCACATTAACACTATGCAACTCTTCAACTTTACGTTTAAAACTCTCTTTAACTTTATAAAACCTGTCAATGACAACAACACTTATTCTTTTAGATTTGATTTTAAAATTTTCTTCAAAATCGTTGAGAATTTGTCTGAATTTTCTCCTGTAGCATGTCTTCTTTCGATATCCTTTTAATCCAGTTACGTTTAAGATTTCTTGAAGAGTTCTACCTTGAGCGCCTTCGGCAATCGTCACTAGTTGAAGCCAGGTCGCTAGTGGTGAATATACGAAATGACCTCTGGTTTCTTCAGCTACTCGTTCTAGCAATCTTACTGAGAAATCGTATACTGGTTTCTTCACTGCGTAGAGAGTGTCATCTTCTGAACATCTATTGGCTAAGGTTGAAGTTGTGATGACGAAGAAATAAAACAAAATATTGTACGTTCTTAGTTCCATTGCTATTTAGTTGTTTGTTTTTAAAAATCACAATTGTTTACTCCATGTAACACGATAGTGTCTGCTCTTGAGCAAATATTAAACTGGATACTGTTTTGATGACTCTCCGCAATTTATACATTAATTGTAAAAATGATAGATAAGATGAGGTCATTTCGTGGTATTGTGCCATTTGGATTTGTGGTAAAATATTCGCATGAAAAAGGGTATTTCCATTTAATTTTCTAAAAATAAATGATAATTAATTTGTTCTTCCTTCCTTTTCCTGGTATATTTGATGAGTCATATAAATTACTATGAATATATAAATGGAGTAAGGAAGATAAATTATATAATAATTAATTTAAAATTTATATACTTGTATTCTATGAAAGGTATGTATTTTAGTTTATACCTACGGCATATAAATGAACTTACTCAAACTATACTTAATTTAAAAAAAATATTTTACATTAGAAAGCTAAAACTGAAACATAGCCCATTTATGTACTATACCTACTTTAAAATACAAGTTATTAACTAAGCATTTTTTTGTTTTGCTAATGCTTATAATATAATGATTATGATAAGTGTATCCAATATAACAAATCGTTAACCTTTTCCTTTGTTCTTTAGCTTCTATTTTTATAGAGAGCCCAAAAAACTTTCTATTTCAACCATGTTCTTGAACAACAACTTTTTTTGACCAGTAATTTCTTTGTTATTTGATGTGTTCGGTGTAACACCCTATATATTAGTGCTTTATTATATCCAATGAGGTTTTATTGGCATGTTTGTATCACCATGACAGAATAAAACTGGTACCTAACCTTTATTTGCCAATTTCCTCATAGAGCTGATCTGAAATGACGCAAGCATGAGGTCACAGATTTGTTGCTAACGCGACATTTTGTTAGGCTCTCAACTGCAACCCGACGGCAAATTAGTAGCTCAAATGCAGTTGGAATGGAGAATGTGAATAAGTCGTGCGGGTTTCCCAGTTATGTGAGTAGGTATACAAGTAGGTAAATACACTAGTTTAAGTTTAATAAATCTCTATTATTATTAGTATGAATATGATAAGATATAAAATTGTGTTACTGAGCTTGTTCTTTAATTTTATTATTATTATTTTTTTATTTCTTGGTATGTTATATCACATAGTATTAATAAAATACATTTCAGATCAGCTCTATGAGGAAAGGCTACAAGTTATTTCTGTCCAAAAAAATCTTACTTTAGTTAACGTGTGCTTGAGACCGAATCGATACCAAAATCAACTCCGTGTTCCAAGGGAATTGATTACACGACCTCCAGTTCACTAGCCTACGGCTCATACTCGTACTGCTAGCTAGACCACGGTGGCAGTTAAAATAATCAACTAAAGCTTGATGAGGTACATAAAATACACTTAATTGTCTTTTAACTTTAAAATATCAATTAACGAAGCAAGACCTACAGCATATCTTACATTGCATATCTTAGGGTCAAGTAGTGATAACTCCAACTTAAATTTAACATTGTTTATACTGGCTACCTAGTTTTTGTCCAGTAGTCACAGATATTTCAACCCAAACAGACATGGCGACTAAATACCTCATAATACTGGTCGCTGCCACCTTTATTCCAACTTCTCTAACCCAGTGCACCACAGAAAAAGCGCTTCCATTCTTCAGACGGTCAGTCTACGAGTTCTCCATCGATCTGGTGAAAAGAATAGCCCAAGAAAATGAGAATCATTTTGTCAGCTCAGCCTTTTCACCATGGACATTAATATCGACACTTTCTTTGGGAGCTGATGGCGACACTTACGATGAAATGAAACAAGTGTTGAGACTCCATTACCACCAGTGTTTTAACAAGAAATTCTTTGAAGCTGTCCAACAGTTGAATGCTATCAAAGACGATACCGTTCTTCGGAGAAGCTCTATGATTTTCGCTGATGAAAGAGTGCGTATGAATGAAGTGTTTCGGAGTAGGATACAGAAGACCAGAGTCAGCGAGATCAAGCAGATGCCGTTCTACGATTCTTCTTCTGTAGCAAACGCCATCAATGACTACGTAAGCCAATCTACTCAAGGAACCATACAAGATATCGTTGAAGCTTCAGATGTGGAGAATGTTCTATTAATTTTGATAGACGCTCTATATTTCAAGGGCGCATGGCAGACTCCATTCTTAGGCGAAAACACAGAAGTAAGTGCTTTTTACGATGAACGACGCAATCAAATCGGAGATGTGAACCTTATGTTTGGAGAGATCAGGGCTAACGTCTCTTCAGTCAGTCAGATTGGAGCTAAAGTTTTGGAACTGCCTTACGGAGACGGGAGGTTTTCAATGCTCTTCATCCTGCCCAATGAAGGCAACACCATATCTTCTGTTCTGGAGAACCTGAAACACATCAGCTTAGGCACGATCTTCACGCTATTCAACCAAAATGGAGGCGACAAGGTTTTGATACAGATTCCGAGGTTCAAAATCGTTTCTGACTTGGACAACATGAAGGAGTTATTAATGGATATGGGACTGTGGAGTATGTTTGACGCTAACTCAGCCTCTTTCTCTGACATATCAGATGAGGCTCTCTACGTGTCTGACTTCATCCAGAAGGCTCTGATAGAAGTGACAGAAGAGGGCACAGAAGCTACGGCAGCGTCTGCATCATTCCTGGAGGGAAGATCCATGTCGATAACTACTGAAGAGTTCACAGCAAATAAACCGTTTTTGTTCATGATTATAGACCGTCAACTAGAAATAGCGCTATTCACAGGCGCCTATTCTAAGCCCAGTGCCTATTAGAGAAAATAAATATTTTTCATGAGTAGCTGGATATTTTTTTCATCGATATCTCCACAGAAGAGTAAATGGAGCGGCAGCGACTTTCTCTAATCAGTGGGTATCTCCTATCATAATAAAATTATCCCTGACTAACCTAACTTTACATGCCTCCACTAAATAAAATTAAATAAATAATAAAATTCCACATGCTTCGTGGTCTAGTAAACTGAACTATGGACTCCCGATCCAGGGATCCCAGGTGGGGGAAATTAGTACATTGCAGGCTGATCACCTGATTGTCCGAAAAGTAAGATGATCCATGCTGTCAGATGGGCATGTAATTAACTACAGTTTTGCTCTTGTCTCTCGTTGTCAGGTCTCAAACTGCCTCCGTCCGTGGTCTAACGGTCTGAGCCACGGGCTCCCGATCCGGAGGCCCTGGGTTCGATTCTCAGGGGGGGGGGGGGGACAAAGTTGATTTGTCAATTTATCACTTTGTGAGATTTTCCCCAGTTTGCTTAGGATACGACAATGCAGGTTAAATCACCCGAATCACCTGATTGTCTGGAAGAAAAAAGATTTCATGCTTCGGAAGGCACGTTTAGCCGTTGGTTTCGGTCGCTGTCTTTGATAGTGGTCATGTCAGAGGCCTATTCTGTGCTACTAGGCGGTTAAAAACTCTGACACTAGGGTTCAACGGCTGAAACTCACACAACAAGAAGAAGAAGAAGGTGTCAAATCAGATGAATTATGTCGATCCGTCGGTCGTTGCAAATACCGAAGCAAAAGCTTGTAGATCATAAAATTTTGCCAAGCCAGTAACCACCACACCACAGAACCACACTCCTATGAAGCCACCTGTCGGTGGAAAGCAAAACAATTTTTTGCACTACTCTGTGCAGTCAGTGCATTATTAGCGCGTATCCGAACTATGTCTGAACTTAGTCCACTTCATTAACTGTGTATCCGAATTTTTAATAATTTTGACGTTTGAAAAATGACACAAATAGTGTTGTACCGAACAGTACTTGGTAGTGATAAAATTATCAAGGTAATTAAATTATCAAGGTAAGGAAACTACTCATTCGACGACCACTAAGGCCACTGTTTGATCTTGTATCAAATAAATAGGATTTAAATTTAAAAGCAACTATAATCATATTCATAACCATCAGGCGTACGAAGTCCCAGGCACACAGCTAGTAGTAGAATACAAATCAAGTCCTTCGATACCTACTACTAGTCTACTACCTAGTTACCTACTGCTGTCTCTTTCAGCCAGTGGCAAAGAAGCGTTTTCATTAGGTTTAAAAAGTAGGTACTATATCGCTGTTAAAATTCATAACCACAGAGCAGGTGTTTATAACCACTAACTAGGCGGACGAAGTCGCGGGCACAGCTAGTAGTAAAATAAATATTAATTATTGTATTGTATACTTCTGTCTCTTTCGGCCACTAGTTACTAAAATCATGGATACATACATAAAATTACGCCTTTATCCTTAATGGAGTAGGCAGAACGAAAACGACCCAAAGGTCGTTCCGTCACGTCTGACAAGTTTTGAGGGTTATTATTACAGATGATTATGTACTTATAATATTGTTGTCAGCCCATCGCCTAAATTGAAATACACTGAATCCCTCGAATCCCTTAACTGGTTTTTATAGCATGCCCGAGAGGAGATGCAACTGGCATATTCTAGATTTTTCTAAAACTACCAGTCCCGCATGCAAATATGTAATATGAGCGAATATCGACTGTGCAAACTTGGCTGGCATAATCAATCACAGATACTAGCTACGAGTACAATACTAGTTCCTCAATAACAGATTGAAAACTCATGGACAACACTATTTCACTCTCACAATTTTGCGAAAACTTTGGACAACAAAAGATAACTTTGGACCTTGTCGCGAGATTAATTATTTCATAATTAATTTTGCTCTGACGTGTATGTAGCCGAGTCGGGAACTGTGATTGTTTCTGAGTTGTTTGTTCATACTTGACGTTACCTACTTATTGAAGTAGGTAGACTTCTTTATTTTTCTAAGTAAAAGTGAAGTTTTATGCCTGTTTTTAACAATGGAATCGAGTGGACGTTGCATTAAAGTTATGCCAAAGCTGTAAGTATCATTTTTCCATTTATTTTTCTGAATTTCCCAAAAATGCCGTTAAACAGGCAGATAACTTTTATACTATAAAACTTATTAATTTATCTATTTTGTTACAGTGTATCTATGGAGCTGGAAAACACTTGCACACTGTCTCCGAACCAGTTCAAATTCTACCACGAGAATGGATACTTGGTTCTCAAACAACTTATTGACTTCTCATCACTTTATGCATACAAGTAAGTTTTTATTTCCATGCTAGACTGGTATCTTAAAATGTTATAAAAAAATACATAGAATGTACCAGCTGTTTCTCTCCCCGCTCATGCTGTTAAACCCAGTAGAAGACTGAGGGTTTTGGTGTATTGTTGTTAAACATAGTTCTTTTTAAAATGACCCTCATAGAATGCCCTTTTTATATGTATATTTTTTGGTACAAGTGGATCACCTTGACCGCAGCACTTATGAGCGCGGCGTCTTGACTCCCTTCTCTACAGCATGAACCTGTTTTGTTAAACTTTACTTTTACAGTTCATGCCTATTCATTATTTATTAATTATACATACATACATACATAAAATCACGCCTTTTTCCCTATTGGGGTAGGCAGAGCAAATGCAACCTAAATAAAGGTCATTCCGCCACATCTGACAAGTTTTGAGGGTTATTATACAGGTGATTATGTATATTGCTATAGTGACAGGTTGTCAGCCCATCGCCTAAATTGCAATACACTGAAACCCTCGATTCCCTTAGCTGATTTTTACAGACTGCACGGGAGGAGATGCAGCTGGCACATTCTATGTTTTTCTATCACTCCCAGACCAGCATGGAAGTATTATTTATTAATTATTGTTATACAGAATGTGCTTACACTGGCCCTTGACAGTTAAAGTGCCAAACTCAAAAGAGTAAGGCTCGTATTTATAAAGCGATCTCAAGATTGAGAGCAATATTAAGTATGGATTTGACATACCGTTTTGTACTGAAATGACATTTCTGATACGCACTCAAACTCGCTGTCACTCTTGAGAGATGATTATAAATACGGGCCTAAAAGACGTTGGGAGCTAGTGCTGCCTGATATTTTATTGTTGGCAATTTTATTTTTCTTTCTTTGTCCATCGCAAGAGACATACGTGAAATAGTTATTGTATATTATTCAACTGTTTGCAACCAATAGAAACAAGCATTTAGCGTTTTGTGTACTGAAAATACAATGTATTTCTTTGAATGTGTGCGACTGGCTACAACGGTTTTCATATAAAATCAGACTTGACAGCCGATCCATTAGAAAGCGGCAGCAACTTCTCAAATCACTTTATTCTTACAGCTTTGTTGTATTTACTAACCCTTTCAGTTTTTTTTGCGAACTGTCCCTTGCACTTTTCATTTTGATGTTTTAAGACTTTTTTTTTCAGGCAAAGATTTATCAAAGTGGCTAAGGGTGTGGTGGAAAAGGGTGGCATCACGGTTGTGAAGGAACCATCGCTCAAAGAAAAGGGCCTTAAGGGTGAGGACCTCATCAATAAGGTATTTATACAGTTTACAATATTTTTTACTCTCCAAAACGAAATCAAAATCACTTTGTTCAGACAATCTGATCAGTAACACCCACCCTGTATAATTAATTTTAGTAAGGTGACCTTTAGGAGGTGAAGTCATGTTTCTTAATTTTGTTTTTTATCTAATTTTATCATTATCAATCATTATATTATCAATTTTACAAAATTTTATCTTACACGGAATTCTTATAATTGAATTACAAAGTTTTTGGGCGTGGGAAGGTAAAAAATTAAGGTTTATTTATGGACATAAGTGAGAAATTACCTGGATAAAAGGCTTAGTAATTTCATAATGCGTAAGAAACGCTATCTATATGAATTAAGGTGGTTCGATGAGCTCAGTGGCGTGGCGCCACCCCAAGTAAAAGTAATAAATACAACGTGTAACATAAAGGGTATATGCATCGTGAAATGTGTGAATCTACCCATGAAACTGAACAACTTTCCCTCAGGAACATAGGTCGAAAAACGAAAAAAATAAATTGACCTTTCATACAAAATGCATCAGCTGTCTTTGTATTTCGACCTGTGTTCCTTAGGGAAAGTTGTTCAGTTTCATGGGTAGATTCACACATTTCTCGATGCATATACCCTTTAAGTACAAACTCCACCTTAGGATGATAGATGGCGGATATAAGCTACTTTTAACCTCTGGAAAAAACCTCATTCCCATTGGAAAAGAAATTTAAGCGCGGGTGAACCGCGGGCGATAGGCTAGTGAATCAATATATTATTTGATTCAATAACAATGCATTTAATATATCAATGATTTATATATTTTTCTTGATAAGAAGGGCAATGTTCTTAACATAACATTATTTATCTTTAAATGATAATTTGTTTACGCTTACAGTGATGTTAAATTATAATATTTTGAATTGGCATTACATTAAATCACGCTTGTATACTTTACAGGGTAGGCAGGCATATAGTATATTGAAGAGCGTTTCGTCGAGTCAGACATACATACATACATACATAAAATCACGCCTTTATCCCTAATGGGGTAGACAGAGCGAAAACGACCGAAAGGTCATTCCGCCACGTCTGACAAGTTTTGAGGGTTATTTCAGATGGTCATATGTATTGCTATAGTGACAGGTTGTCAGCCCATCGCTTAAATTGCAATACATTAAAACCCTTGAATCCCCTAGCTGGTTTTTACAGCATGCCCGGGAGGAGATGCAGCTGGCACATTCTGTGTTTTTCTATCACTCCCAGTACAACATGGAAGTAAACTTCTTACATCTGCTGCACAAAAATTATGAATCCTAATATTTTTTTAAATGTTACACACACGCTTGCTTTCATACAAACAGTATAAAGAGATTGCACAGTCTACACAAAGTGAACCAACCATGACGATCATACAGCATAATAATTGCGTCAAGAAAGATAGAATTATTTACACCAATGGACAAACGCATACAACACTATTAAATACTAGCTTTTTGCGCCGCAATTTCACCCGCGGCTTAATGAGCTTTCCCGTGGGAATCAGATATTTTAGCCTATGTTACTCAGGGTGAACGTAGCTTTTTAATGATGAAAGAATTTTTGAAATCGGTCCAGTAGTTTTGAGTTTATTCGTTACAAACAAACAACGTTCCAATTATAAATGCGAAAGTGTGTTTGTTTGTTTGTGTGTTTGTTTGTTTGTCCTTCTTTCACGTCGCAACAGAGCGTCGGCATGACATGATTTTTTATATGGGGATAATTTGGTGGCTGGAGAGCGACATAGGCTACTTTTTTCCGCGGGAAAACATCTCATTCCCGTGGAAAAATCGATTATGTTGCAAAATTAAATTCCGCTAGATGGCACCACTGTGATTCTACAAGACGGACCTCTGTACGACGAACGAACAGAAGGTCAGAATATCTTGAATGTCAGGATTGGTGGCGGTTATTTGTCAAGGCTAAGCGATCCAATGGATACTTTTATATCACAGTGACCATGCGGGCGAAGCCGCGGGTAACAGCTAGTTTTATTATAGATTAGTGTAGACAACCAATCTATAAAATGTGGTTTTATTTGTGCTATAAAAGTATACCCAACAACCCAGACAGACATAAATTCCTATTTTAATTTATTTATGTAGGTAACTAAAATGCCCTTCTAAGTTTAGCTGACCGCCTCACTAGGCTTTTGATGCCCTGTCTACATCATAAAAGATACTTACATGCGTGACTATATGTTAATATGTTATTGTATTTAATTTCAGCTGCAAGACATACTATTTGACGATGTGTTCGCGCAGTACGTTGAAAATCCTAGACTATTACATGTCATACAACAGATAGTTGGGGCCGATAATGAGATGAATATACCGCCTGATGTCAAATCTGAACAGGTAACTATCAGAGAACTATAAATAACAAACCATGTCAGAGGCTTATTAAAACTATTTAAGAGGACTTTTCATACCATGACAGAGGCCTATTTAAAATATGTCAGACGTCGCGTCGCCTACTTAAAGCCTTTTTGAACCATGTCAAAGAAACCAGTCCGAAATCTATTCAAATCATGTCAGATCCAAACAAGTTCAGAGGTCTTTTCATACTATGTCAAACGCTTATTTAAACCATGTTAGAGGCCTATTTAAAACGTGTCAGAGGGTTATTCCAATCACGTCAGAGACCTATTCAATCCATGTCAGAAGTCGATTCAAACCATATCAGATTAAATTCTCGCAGTGAGGACGCACCTTATGCAACACAATAGTCATATAGTCTTTTTCTATTTGTATTTTCCAGAAATTCGGCAATAATATCCGTGCGATGCACAGCATGTTCATAAACAAGCCGCCCGGCACCAGCAGACACCCGCCGCATCAGGTAACACCATAAGCAAAACGCCAAATATGAAAACAGTCTAATACTAATACCATAGACTAACTACTCTAGAGGACTGCTAACCGCCATACTAGAGAGCGTACCTCGATACTCGATAAAAAGGTCAACATGCGAGCAAACCTAGATGGCGCTGGCATATTGCTCGAAGAGTCCGTCGTTAATATAGGTCATGAAATTGAAAAAAATCAATAACAACTTGAACCAAATTATCTTTTAAGATTTTTAAAGTAGAAATACACAATGAGAAATGCTGTTTAAAACATCTGAATTAAAATACATATTCAGTTTACACAATATTTCGCTAATGTCAATAGATGGCACTGCTAAGTAGCGGTGTACGCAGTTTATAAGGGAGGTTATAAGTCCTCTTTGTTTTATTCGTCCATACTAATACCATACCTTCTAATACTATTACCTCTTTTCTTGTATATATTCCAGGATATGTTCTACTTCCCATTCCGTCCCGCGCACAAGATAGTGGCAGCGTGGACGGCGGTTGATGACGTCACTCTGGAAAATGGCGCCTTGTTCGTGATACCTAGATCGCATAAGGCTGGGGTTTTGTATGCTCACGGACAATTGCAGGCGAGTAACACACACAGGCACACTCAATAAGGGACATTTACACACACGTCACACACACATTCACTCACTCACACACACACACACACATTCTCACGAACATTTGCAGGTAAGAATCTATACATGTCACACATTCACAAAGTACTAACTAGCTGTCTGTCTCACACAACAGCTGTCTCCCACTCTTTCTCCCTCTCTATCTCTCTCACACATACATACATAAACATACTTGCACAAGCAGAATCCTTACTCGCATCCGAACTACTCGACTAAATATCTGTTTTTTTTTCTGTATATGTTTTCCAGGATTCCAACTACTTGTACCACGGTATCCTGAAAGAGAACGAGGTAGCTCCAATTAACCAGAGAATCCATCTGGAAATGAGTCCCGGAGACACCGTATTTTTCCATCCATTGTTGGTGCATGGCTCAGGACCTAACGTCACTGAGGTAAGAAAAAAAAAACAAATAATAAGAATAGAAGAAAAGGTAACTAAGGTTCAAGGTCATCTAAAAATTAACTGAAAATCTTGGTCGGATTTAAGTCATTCCGATCTTCGAATAACACTTTAATTTGTATTTCGGTGAGCAAGTCGCATCATCCGTTCTAGAGCTGTCGGTCCCAATCACTGTCTTTGATTGTGGTTGTTACAAAAACAATGTCAGAGGCCTATTAGATGTACTTAGAGCGGTAAAAAAACTTTGAAACCAGGGTTCATCGGGTCGTTCTTCGACTCTAAAAACCCATACAATGGTATCCTGAATGAGAAAAAGGTAGCTCCACTCGACCAGAATGAGTCCAGCCGGGAGATACCGTGTTCTTTCATCCACTGTTGGCAAATGGCTCAGGACCTAATGTTACTAAGGTATTAATAAGAATCTAAGCAAAAGTCCTATAATAATATTTAATATAATATAATAATATGTAAGCAAAGGTCAACAAAAGTCAAGTCAGTTCAAGGTCATCTTATAAAAAAAATTCAAAATGAGTCCGGGAAACTCATTATTCTTCCATATCCGACAGGAAAATATGAAGCAGAGGTCATAAAAAGTCAAGGTCATCTTAAACAAAATCTTAAGAGATTTTCTGTGTTTGTTACGTTATGATTATGAGTGATTTATGTTTCCTTCTCCTTTTTTTTCAGAGTCACCGTAAATCCATATCGTGCCACTACGCGAACAGCGAGTGTCATTACGTAGACATCACCGGCACAGTGCAAGAAACAGCCGCCAAAGAGATCGAGAATGAAGCCAAGAGGAGAGGGTTCAACATCACATTCCAGGTAATATTAATTGTTGCCTTTATTTCTTTACTATTTTGCCGCCCGCGGATTCACCCGCATTAAATGAGTTTTCCCGTGAAAATGAAGGTTTTCCCGCGGTGAAAAGTAGCCTGTGTCCTATTCCAGGACCTAACCTTTATGTGTGCCAAGTTTCATCCCGATCTGTCCAGTGCTTGAAGTGGGATTTTAAGTAACAAACATCCAAACTTTCGCATTTATAATATTAGTAGGAATTGTTTATTGTACACCAGTAACATGAAAATCACAATACACAAGTAATGACAACACAATAGGCCTTTTCTGCAACAACTTATTTCCTGATCTGATATCCCATAAATAAAATAGTCAGTTTTTTTGCCACCCACGGTGAAATATGATTCCACGTGATATTCTGACCCGGCAAGGTCAACACAAGTTCAAGGTCAAACAAATTTGATTTCACACTATTATTTCTCTCAGTGTTATTTTATTATGATTTTTTTTTATCATTTTTATAGGACGCGTGGCGCTACAGGAGCAAACAAGTGATCGGCGTCAAGTCCAATTTGTAACAAGGTACATTATATAACCAAAACTATAAACGTTACCAAGGAAGCTAGGTACAATAGGTACTATTGTTAATGTATCTAGCTAGGGATTCTGATATATGTATTAGATTCTTCATACGATAGGTCGTTGTACGTTGTATATTATATTCCTCTATGCTATATTTTAAAGTCTAATCTAAAGATTGTATGTTTTACGTAGACGCATCGTAGACGTATATTAATAAAAGTACGGTGTAAGGAAATTATGTCAAATTATTAAGATATATTAATATAATATGAATACTTTCTGAAGAGCTGTGATATATGTATCAGATAGATACTGGATTGGTAATCAATTTTTAAATTATTTATCTGTGATCTGTGTTACACATGTTTAAAGCTATAAATTATATTATTATAATTAGAAATTTAAAAAACGGGACTGGTCATTTAATTTATAAGGTGCAAGGATTAAAAATAAACACATTTTTTATATAAAATATTTGTTTTATTTTTATAGTCTTAGGTCCGGTCTTAAATTATATAAACTTTAATCAATAATTAAGTACATTCAAATTATTAACTCTCAGTTATATTCATTTACAATTGTTTTTTATCAAAAATATATACGTTTGACTTTATTTATTGTTCGATCAAATTAATTTTATATCGATAAAACTTATAAAATAACGTAATTTACTCTTACTTTGATCTAAAATTATTCTTAAAATAAATTTGTAAATACTCTTAAAATTGGGCACTTATCCTTTTGTGATTTTTAAACTTCTTCAGTTGTATTTTTCAAAAAATACAAAAGAAATTAGTACCCATAATTTACATTTATCATTCTGCAAAATGTACAGCGAAGAATACAAATATATATATATTTTTATATTTACAATACAAAAAGCCGGCCAGAGCCATAATTAATTTTTTTTTATTTGTGTGGTGTGTATTTTTGGCAAAATAATTTTTTATCATCTTGTTAGAATTATTATCAGAACCTAGATAGGTAATATTTTTAAAAGAACCATGTGCTAGTTTTTCTTAACATTTATGTGATGTTTACAGATGTTTTCCTAATCTGGCTTTTAACTGGCCTTAAAACTATGAAATTAAGAATAAAAAAATAAAATATAAATTTAATAAAAAGTTGAAAAAAATAATAACTTAAATTTTAAAACTGTGAAATGAGACTAGATCTGTTTTAGAAGTAATATTAAATTGAAAATTTGTGCAACAATTCTTATAATAAGGTACATTTTGTTCGGTGTGTAAGTTTTTTTTTTATATTTGTTGGTAACTAAATATGTTCAGAATGTTTCGTTGTCTCCTTCAAAAATCTGTAAAGGAACAAACAAAAATTACATAATGATTTATTACAATATTTACATTATATTTCTTTTACAAATTATTTCCGATAGTTATTTGTAAGTACAAATATATTAGTAAACCACAACCGAGATAATAAGGGAAAGAATATTTACCTTCAAAAGTTACATTCCATGTTAAATATATTTTATTCATATTATTTAAAGTCCCATCGATAGAGTGGAAAGGCAAAAACCACTATTTCCCGTTCTTGATTATTCTAATAGACTTAAAAGGGTATTTCAACATTCTCGTTAAATCACATTTTGTTAAAGAAACTGCTAAATAAGAATATCTTCCTCTGTATAAAAAGCTTATCTACAATACCAAGTCTAAGGGTCGTATTTATAAAGCGAACTCAAGATTGAGTGCAATATTAAGTATGGATTTGACAGGTCGTTTTGTACTGAAATGACATTTCTGATCGAACTTAAATTAGCTGTCACTCTTGAGAGCTGATTATAAATACGGGCCTTAAATACAAGAAACGCCTGAGGACGTTCAAAGTGCAAACTACGACTCCTTATTTGTTAGCATTTGGTCTTCATAATACATAAAAGACTTATAATCAAAAATTAAGTATGTCGAAGTTTTTAATTTATAGCTTTGCATTTCCATTATTTTCTAAAATGATAAACATGGATCAAATGATAAAAAATATGTTCTATATCTTACAAAAATAGACCAAAATCTAACAAAATCTAGTAACTACATATTGCCCTCGATTCTAGCCGCCACATTCTTAACTAATTTCAAGATAGCGCTGTCACTTTCTTTACTTTGACATAAGAACAGGATAGCAAATAAAAACATATGTTTGACGTTCCTAATTTGACATAAGCTGCTTTAAATAAGAACCGAGCATAGAGCATGTTCCTTATTTTACGTTAAATAAGCAATCTAATGTCAAATTTAAGAAATTCAATGTCAGATTAGGAATGTCAAAGTCATGTGTTTATTTGCTATTCTGCTCTTATGTCAAATATAAGAAAGTGACAGCGCTACTAAGAATTAGAATTAGTAAGTGGACGGCGTGAATCGAGGCCATTGCAAGTTAGATAAGGCCGGTGCAATTTAGGCTAATTAGTGCGAAGCAGCGTCTACTAGTTCTCTACTGTGAGCGTCCCGAGTTACAATACGCCTTTTATACAGCTATTTTTTTTTATTGAATGAATTAGGTATAAAAAATAATGTCTAACTACTGTCCCAAAACGTCAGCTGCCCAAATAGTCAACTAATAGTCAAGTCAACTTTTCAAAACGCCTGTTTCCTTTTAGGAAATAGATATTTTGGGCCTCTAATTGAAGCAGTTGGCGTATTGGGATTATTGGGACGTTAGACCAAATTAACCTAAAATATTATTGATAATATTACATCCTGAGATGTTCCAATTTAATTTTAAACGTTAATAGAATCAGGGTTTTATGATTATAATAATAAAAAGTAACAGCAATTTGAAAAGGACTTTTTTTAAATTATTACTAGCATAAAAACTAACTCAAACTACATAAAAATAAATTTGTTATTCGTTATGAATCTAAAAACAATTTTTTTGTTGCATTCTTTGACAAACTATTTTCATATTTTCTTAAAATTTCACCCAGTTTAGTCTAATCTTGGGTTAAACAAAATCTTATAAGTATTTGTTCAATAATTAGTATAATTATTTACGTTATCCCCAATTTGTACCTACAATTGATTTGTTTAAGACAGGCACATTTTTTTAGTTTTACTTAGCTAAATTATATTTAAAGCTTTTTTCACCATAAAACAGCACTTATTTTAAAATTTTCTATTCAATCTATAATCTCGATATTCTCGATATGTAATGGACGGAATCTCGATATTCTCGGTATCTAATCACTTTTCCTTATTTTTAAGCTAGTTAGAATGTCCCAAAATTTTCAAAATCATGCAATCACATTAAGAGATTCAATTTTCATTACTTGCTCTATCCCAATACTTTTTCCTCAATATCCATAACATTATTAATCATTAGTAATGTTCATAATCTGCAGAGTATTTGGTACAACCAGTCACGAAAGTTTGATGTTGGATGGTTGTACATCGAAGGCACAATTTCGTCTCTTCATTGACAAACTTATTTGGTAGATTGTATTTCGCTTTATAATGGTGATTTTTTGTCGTTATTCTTCGTCTATTTTCGCTAATTTTAGGCTACATTGTCGTGTTACGCTAGTTTAGCTCGTCTCGTCCCCGATCTAAATCCCTTCCTCTCCCTCTATCCTCCCTGTGATCCTCCCACCCAGGCATATTCTCTCTATCTCTATAATCCACATACACCCTGACCACTTCACCTTCGTATTTCCTCTGTGACGGCATGAAGTAGAAGTCCGGTTGCGGCTGGCTGCTCAAGGGAGGGGGATCCCCGCGGGCGCCGCGCGGGAGGGAGTAGGTGGCGCGCTCCGGACGGCCCGTGTAACTGAAAACAAGGTAATAATCTATTAATTATCATGGTCACAATAAAACAGTCTATTTTATTTCTATTTGATAGTTTATTTGAGGCTTGATTTACCACTACTGAAAACCACTTAAATTCTAGTGGACCCAAAAATAATTACAAGAAATTTATGAATTATTGAATAGGTATTGATTGATAAATTACATAGTCATAAATAATTTTTGGCCCTGTTATCAAAACCGATATGACGTTACAATTTTAATAAAAAAATAAAATATTAAGTAAATGAACAATTTAGATTAAAAATAAATAAACTTGGAAATAAAAATATAAACTAAAATTACAAAAAGATATATGTCGACCGTGACAGGACTCGAACCTGCAATCTTCGGATCCGAAGTCCGACGCCTTATCCATTAGGCCACACGGTCGCTTGGTGGGGTTGCGAAATAGCGTAACGCTTACTATAGACACTTTTTACCCCCGATAATACTGTTTTTCAACCATCTGTTTAATTTTTCATGACGTCATACTATATTTTTTATCTCTGTTGTCTTTGTTTTCGGCTACTGTTTTAAACTTAATTTATAAAAATAATGTTATCTTCTATGTTATTTCATTTTATTTATCTCTCTGTCTGTCCTTTTTACCGCGGGAAAATACCTCATTCCCACGGGAAAACTCATTAAGAAATTCACGCAATGTTCAGTCACTTACCCATACTGTCCGCCCCCTGGAGGCCCACGTGGTCGCTGTAAGCTTCTAGTTTCATGATAATACTGCGCTGCGCTGTTGTTATATTTGGGATTGGGAGACTTGCTTCTCGCGGGATGACCGTTGGCTCCGTTGGTGTTTGAGGCCATCTTTGACGGTTTGTTGCCTGCAAATAAATTGATAAAAGAGAAAAAATTAAATATGTCAGTACAATTTTATTAATTTTAAAGTAGGAAAGAAGTGATTCTAAAATAGAGTCTGTCTAATGAGTCGTTGCACACGGAAATGGCGCGAATTTTAAAAATCTTTCACATTTCAACACAGAAAAACTACAATATAACTATTTTGATACTTTTATACAAAAAATCTATTTTGATATTTCCATACAAATAAAATAAAAGTATCAAAATAGTTTCATTGTAGTTTTTCTGTGTTTACATTTAGAGATTTTTAAATTTAGAGCCATTTCCGTGTGCAACGACTCATTAGATTAGACAGACTCTACCAATAAAATTTCTAATAGAGAATAGGTCCATGGTCCAGTAGATCTGTAGAAATTAGTTTAATTACATTCTCCATAGATGGCGCTGTTCAACCCACAATGGGTAATTTTTCTGATTCCGTGAGTTTAAGATGTTTACCACAATAGATGGCGTTGCTAACGTAAAACTTTTACAATGCGATGACAAGATTTTCACAGGAAACTATATAATCTCACCGTTATGTTGCATCTTCCCGTTCCCATTAGGATGATGTCCAGCCATATTGTGGTGCATATTAGCACTACCAGGCCGAGGTGGAGGAGGATTCGTAGGTCTTAAGGGCGTGCTCGGAGGTCTCTCTCTTAAGGGCGCGGTGGATGTAGTCGAGTTGTATTTGTCATCGTTCTCGAAGGGTTCGAAGGCGTAGTTGGTGTTGGCGGTGGAGTAGTCCTTCCAAGCTTGGTTGGGGATCAGTTGGTCCTGAAAACAAAAGGTTTGAGATATTATTAAATAAAACAATTTTAAAAAAGAAAAATTTACAGCAAAAAAAATCACTCGACTCTTTTTTTGTTTTTACTATCGATCTTGCTTTTATGATCAACGATTCTGTACTTGAAATGGGAATTTTCTTGTAGTTCTTTAATTGACTCATAGATGGCGCTATGTTGTTCGAAATTCAAATTCACTGTAGTCTTTTATGGAAATTATCATTTAAGCAGCACCCTCGTTCAATCACCCAGATTAGGTAGCCGACCCTGATAGATACCTACAGGAAAAAGACTAGGAAGATGATGATTTAAACATGTAGCCAATACTTTTATTTTTTTACTAGATGCTAGTCATGTGAGCTACATACCTTTCCTCTCTGTCCACTTCTGCTTCTATAGAGCGTGCAGACGGCTTGCAATAGCGCGACCAGTATCAATGCGGCGACACACCCCACTACGACGTATAGTTTGGTCTCTGCGAGGCCGAAGAATGTGCGCGCGTTGCCTTCCGGCTCCTCGTTGGGGCGCGTTGATAACACTTAACGAAGAAAAAAAACATGTTTGGTTCTCTCTCATACAAATTAGAATGAATCGGTATCGTGGCAAAATGACACCTTTTTGATTGATTATAGGTTGCACCATGGACTAACTACTCTAGAGGACTGACAACCGCCATACTAGAGAGCGTACCTCGATACTGAAAAAGATGATGCTCTCAAGATAAATTACATATTTTCGTGATATCTATACCCCATTTCAACCAACAAACAAACAACCCATTCTAGAAGAATCGTTATACTCACAGCTCTGTGGTTGTAGTACCAGGAACTCAGGATCCACATTCAAGTTCCCCACTCTTCCCTTCGCGAGAGTATCTCTGACTACTCTCTCCCACTTGTCCACATCAACTTCAGACGCCGGAGTGGAGTCTAAGGAACGCGCGCTGGAACCTTCTATGGTGTTGGAGTCGATGGATTTGAGGGTCAGCTCCGCGATAATCGCCTTGGTTTCGTTCCTGGAAAAGAAAGGACACATTTAATAAGGGAAACAGATCTTTAACTACTTTCAATGGACTCTTAAGTTTTGATTTTCTATTTTTGAACAATATTTTTGTTTCTAGTTCTGTTATTACTAATGTAGATTATAGATGTTGCCACAATCTATCCGCATATTTACTTCCTTCGGCGGATATTGGTTTGAAGCCATTTTTACGACGTAGTTCCATAAAGTGTCCATAGATGGCGTTGCTTTCTATGTAATGAGAAATCCCAAAGTACTTACTGCATGAAACTGTTGACCTCTAACTTATGGAATCCCTTCTGTCCTGCTATCTCTCTCCTCAAGCTATCCGCCACCTGTTCACTAAGCTCCTCATACTCCTTGCTTCCCTCGGCGGGTGGTTTGAAGTTATCCGCGAGTCCCGTGATGCGTATGAGCATGGTGTATGCGGTGAGTCCGGGGATCGCAGGCTCGGTCGTTATTTCGTCTTCTTCTGGCTCTGTGGATACAAACAAATATTTAATTAATATCGATAAATCATAATTTATCACTCCACCAGCCGCAATAATCCAGAAGTTTCCTATGGGTATCTTGTTCATAAATGGTAAATAATTTTAGCCGTACTAAATCAGTGTGTAATAAATAAATAAATCAGTGTTTTAGTATGTAAAAAATATTTCCTTATAACGAATGGAGTATAATCATTTGCCGAAGTCATCACTCATCACACTTTTACAAGCGATTTTCTCTAGAAAAAGCAGGAAAAGGTAGGCAGGAGCATTCCCTATGAATCTTACATTGCTCTATAGGGAATGCTCCTGCCCGTTTCTTAGATTCTGCAGCCATGGAATGAGGATGAGTCGATAATGCTATTCCGATTTCTATTCCCAGCATCACACGGGAATTATTCGCACTGCTATAAGAAACGCTTGTCGACGGCGTCAAAGCCGAGTTTTGAAATATCATGGGTGCATTTTTAAGATCAAAAGGCATTCTCTTAATTTCATACGTACCAGGACCACACGATCTAATGCAAATTTTCTCTTCACTAACAACGGGCGTCTGCAGATGTTTGCTGGTTCTCTTGTTGACTGCGTCGAAGCCTCCGCCTTGCGTTATGAACATCATGTACAGGCATTCGTCGTCTGTGAAGGCTAGGTCCTGGAACATAAGGGATATTTTTTTAAAAGATTGACATTGGCAGTTAGGTAGTTCTATTAACATAGTCAATTACAGTTCAGTTATGTTATTCGATTGATTCACTGATCTGAAAGTAACTTTCGTACTAGGCTTCCATATGGTCATAAACGTTCTTACCACAGAATGCAAATAGCGGGGCAGAAGTGATTCCATAAGTTACAGTAGTCAACAGAAGGCGCTTATAAATAATTTGTGTTCTTACCCTAGCTTCCCCAGTATTTCTCTTCCTAACGAAGCTCAGCGTAGTATATCCATCTATCAAGCTGCCAGAAGCTGAAGTGATGTGTTGGTTCTGGTCTAATTTTGGTGCGGAGTACCCGCTGACCCACGTGTTCATGATGAAGGGTCGGTTGGAGCGCGGGTCCACCCACCCGATTATCGCGTCCGTTTGCGACTGGAAAAGAAGTGAAAATATGTAAAAACGGGAAATATTTTAGGAATTCCTATTTCCTACTAAGTATTGTTTAAGTAAGTTCTCCATAGATGGCGCTGTCTTAAATCCTACACCGCGGTGATGAGAAGAGCACTTACCATCTTCTTATCCTTGCTGAAGCCAATCCCGGTCCAGTATTTGCTTTCTTTCGTCTTGATAGTGAATTTGACACCGTCTTTGCCCCTCCTCATGCCCAGATACTCCCAAGAGGCGTAGTACATGCAAGTATTGTTGCTGAGGTCGCAGTTGGCCGGGTACTTCCATTGGGCTCCGCATTTGTTGTTGGGGAGGGATGTTACTCCGCCTGCTGATGATGCTTTAGTTTCTTCTGTTGGGGATAAGAAAGCGATTTAGAAGAGTTATATTGTAAATCAACAATATGCGTAAGTTGAACATGGTAATCTTTTCATACAAACACGTAGGTAAACGGTAACAGTCGATAGAAGGTTTTCAGTGGTTGATAGAAGTCTTTGATTGTTTAGTAGACGTCTTTCATTGGTTGATAGCAGCAGTCTTTAATTGATCTCTAGCACTAGCAATCTTTGACTGATTGGTAGAAGTGTTTGATAGGTAAGTAGAATTCTTCAATAGATTGGTAATCTTTGGTTTGTTGGTACAATTTGGCTGCATGTATGCATATTCGTCTATAACTCACCAAAGAAGTTAATCCTCGCGACTCCTCTCTGGTCTCCATGTCCGTGGTATTTCAACTCATCAGCTCGGTAGAAGTCTTTGACAGTCGCCGGACCCTTCTCGATACCTGCAAATTATTAAATAAGTAGTCATATAAATTTTTATGTAGTAGACATTTTTGAAGTGACTTCTTTAGAGGCGTTGTGCACTTTTTGGGATGGGTAAAAAATGTTAAACTCGCGTCATCCTGAGTTCCTGACCTCTGGTCACATACAAGCAAGAGGCCAAGCAAGAGGCCAAGTAAAACGGCCGATCCGCGACAGATTTTTCCGCGACAGATCCAGTGCGTTTTAGAAACCTACTAGCGCCATCTGTTGAGTTTTCGCTTCTGCCGGCACTCCCGCTTCCACTTTAGATTATAAAAAAGTATATTAACCTGAGGGTGGCGAGTGTTGATACTTGTTAGGTTCTTGTCCGCGCGCCCAAATCACGTGCATCAGATCATCCACGATAGAATGGTCCGTCGGCTCCTTTGCCTGAAGCTTCTTCCGGAACATAATGGTGGTTACGCCGTTCTCTTCAAACCCTGACGCAGCTGTGATGTCATCATGGCCGCCCCAAAACGTGTCCACGCGGGGAGTTGATCTGAGGAACAAATATCGAATAAATAATCAGTAAACCTGACTCCTTCGTAGAACCGATGGCCGATGGAGCAGACGAGTTCTAGAGTGGATACAAACGTAGTTTAGGACGTCCTGAAACTAGGTGGGATGATGATATTCGTAAGAAAGCGGGCAGAAATTGGATGAGAACGGCTGAAGACCGAGCTGAGTGGCGTGACATGGAGAGACCTATGTCCAGCAGTGGACTGATACAGGCTGATGATGATGAAACTGACTCTGCCGCTGCTATTTATTCAACGCCTCTATCAGAGTGCTGTAAAGCAGCTTATAACATATATTTAAATTAGTAATAATCTCCTTTCCCCGGTTTTTTCACCTCGATAATTCGGAGTTTATAGATTTGATAGAGAGAAAGAACCTACCTGTCTCTCGTATAGTAATCCAATACGCGATGGTAGTTCCCCCTAGCGGTACCAATGACTATGTCGGTGCAGTCCATCGGGTTGAAGTCGTATTTCGGAGCGTACTCGTGGGTCGGGAAATATCCTGGTTTAGAAATTGTTGTTAGTTCGGATCGCTTAAAAACAATTTAACATAAGGATGTAGACACTGACGAGATGTAAAGATTAAAAGAAGAAAGATGAAATAATAATGATTCAATTAAATTGTAAGATTAATTGAATAAACAAGAAGAAATGTGTGAGAACAGTAACATTTGTGGTTATGAAGTATGTACACAGTTTATTTGAAAATTAGAAAATGAATATCACAAGAGTATTTTAGGTAAAGAAAGGAAAAACTGTTATGAGAACCCACATAAATGAAAAACCTGCACTGTTATAAAATAAAACAACAAAAAAGATTAAATAAAACAGAAAAACTGAAACAAAATTAAGGGAGCAGGTTAAGAAAACAAAAGAAAGGGAAGGAAAGGAAGGAAGTTAAAGAAGGTGAAGAGGAAGTTTCTGAAAAAGAAGGCTAAAGCATGGCGAAGCATGCTATCAAGCTAAAAAAATAAGTCATAGATGCATCAGAAAACAAGTTGAAAACATACAAAATACAAATGAAGATTGGCCTAAATTACATCAGAATTTACACAATCTACTTCTAAATTACAAGTTAAATAAAAGCTGTAAATAAGAAACTAATAAACGACCAACAAAATACGTAAATACGTAGTTTTATTGTATACCACCACCGACAGTGCCACATTTGCTATACATAATTCCAAAGTAATATACGCTCTCAGTTTAAAATTGTAAAATATACAACAGGAGAGAAACTTGTAAACTTGAAAGAGACTAAAAAACACCAATTTGTAAAAGAAACAACTGGTAGACCAGACATCTATCTAAGTTCAGTATCAGTATGTATCAAAATCAAAACTGAGAACGTATAAAAGATAATGTGCGAAGCGTGTGCGTTACCTGCGTCCTCTTTAAGTCCTTTGACAAGCAACGTCCCCACGTCCGCCTTTACTGACGGTTCTGATGTCGGTTCGGGTTCAGATTTAGGTTCTGGGGATGGTTCGGGTTCAGATTTAGGTTCTGGGGCGGGTTCTGGTTCAGATTTAGGTTCAGGTTGAGATGTAGGTTCTGGGGCGGGTTCTGGTTTTGAATTGGGTTCTGGAGCAGGTTCTGGTTTGGAATTAGGTTCTGGGGCAGGTTCTGTGGCGGGTTCTGGCTGAGATTTAGGTTCTGGAGTGGGTTCGGGCTTAGAAGAAGGTTCTGGGGATGCTTTCGGTTCAGGGGATGATTCTGGTTCAGGTTTTGGTTCTGCGGACGGTTCTGGCTCTGACTTAGGTTCTGGTTTGGGTTCTGCCTTAGGTTCAGGTATTGCTTTAGATTTTAAGACCGATTTAGGTTTGATTTTAGCTTCTGCAGCTGGTTCTGGTTCTGCTTTAGGTTCAGGGGATGGTTCTGGTTCAGGTTTAGGTTCAGAAGTAGGTTCTGCCTTAGGTTCAGGTTCTCCCTTAGGTTCGGGAGTTGGTTCAGGTTTCACATTGGATTCCGAGGATGGTTCAGGTTTTGAACTAGGTTCAGCGGTAGGTTCTGGTGAGGAAGGTTCTGCTTTAGGTTCAGCTGTTGGTTCTGGTTCAGTTGTTGGCTCAGGTTCAGTAGTTGGTTCTACAGAAGGCTCAGGCGTAGGAACGGTGATTTTTGTAGTGGGTTTGTAGGTTGTTGCGTTCAACTCGGACAATTTTCTAATTTTTGGCGCGTACTTTGGTTTGGAAGGAATGAATTTGGGTTTTACAGTAGACTTTGATAGTGGTTTTGGTGTGGTCTCAGAACTGGGTTCTGAGCTGGGTTCCGGAGTGGGTTCTGAGTTTGCGGGTTCTGAGTTAGGGGTTTTGTTTTCGACAACGGATGTCGAAGTTTCCACATCTGTAAAAATAATGTCAACATGCGAATATGTCATTATAGTGTTTGTCCACACCGAAAAAAATACACTCATTATTTACATTCATTTCAGAAGCTATATATTTGCTTTTCCTGAATTTAACAAGGCAAAGCAAATTATACAGGGTGTAAAGAGTTGCGTTTTTTTAATTAAACCACGTTCTACTGAAAATAACAAACAACTTTTCCAAAGCTCAAAAAACCTCAAAATAAAATTTTGCCTTTTTCTTATTACAAAACTACTCACCTCATTAACAGTTTTGTATAGAGATGGCAATTCTTTTTCGGGCATTCTTTTTATTCTTTGGGAATGTCGTTTCTTAAAAATAGCAGAGTAGTACTTTTATTCACCCTGTACTGAACAATGCATTTTTGTACTTTTTACTTTTGGCAAAGCTTCCTTCACTATGTTTTTTTTCTAATAGTTTCGGTGTGAACAAAATATGTACAATATTAAAAATGGTGTTTATACATAGTTTGCTAGTTAGTTCTGAACTTGCTGTTTTGGTAATAATGTTGTGCTCAGCTGATGCTTGTGGCTTTTAGCACTTGTGGAGTTAAATTTTGTGCAAAATTATATTTTTTTATTTTGTAAAATAAAATAGGTTGGAAGAACTTACTCGAGGGTTCAGGAGTCTGTCGCTTTCTTCTACCTGAAAACAGATACAAAATATTTTTAAATGATCTTTTGGTGATGATCATATTTTATGCAGTAATGGTAACAAACCTAAATGAAAGGTTTTTATTTTTTAAGAATTTAATAATAGTTTATAACGCGATATAGTGTAAATAAAATATCACTGTAGGTGCAAAAACCTCAAATATAGTCCCAAAAGATACGTCCTACCGTAGCGGTTATAAATAATCTGTGTTCTAGCTGCAAAGTTGATACAATACAATGAAACAGATGTAGTATTTTAAGTATGTACATACATACATAAATCACGCCTTTATCCCTAATGGGGTAGGTAAAGCGTCAACGACCCTAACAGAGGTTATTACGCCACGTCTGACAAGTTTTTAGGGTTGATTAAGATAGATCTGTATATTGCTGTAGTGAAAGGTTGTCAGCCCATCGCCTAAATTACAACATACTGAAACCCTCGAATCCCTTAGCTGGTTTTTACAGCATGCCCGGGAGGAAATGCAGCTGGAACATTCTAGGTTTTTCTTTCGCTCCCAGTCCAGCAAGGAAGTAAGTATTTAAAGTATTTACATGTAATATTAAGTGTTTAGATGAATTCCCTCACCTTTCGAGCTAGACACCTTGTAGGAGACACTGGTTTTGACGGAGACATCTTCTCCCAGATCGCTGAAGTCCCATCCGTCGTGTGTATGAGTGGCGACTCTCTTGTTCCTGTTGTCATTCTCTGGCATTTGTGAGGAGGGTTCCGCGCCGGGTTCTGGAGTGGGTTCTGGGGATGATTCGGGTTCTGGCCAAGAAAATTACAAGGTGAAAATTAGTAAGTGAATAAAACCTCCTTATTCCAAACTTCAATCAGTCTGTAGAAACTCCATACTAAAAAGTTTTGTGATGTTTTGTATGAAAACGATTCCTCATTGTTAGAGAATAGGAACCAAACTCTTGAAAAAATTTAATCCCAATTTTAGTATGGAAATGGCGACTCTTAAACGTAGTGATATTATATCCTCTTTGACTTCAATCTTCAATAGATGTGCACGTAGGCTGTCTTATCGTTTACAGCAATCTATACCAGACTAACTTTGCTAAGAGGAAAAAGAAGGCACACTAGCGCATTGTGGTTATCAAAGAAAAATACATATAAATGTTACGTTAATTTTCTATTAACAAGGGCTATTTTAGATCATAAAACTGAACAACTTTTTCTGTGCAAGATTATCGGCCGAATTATAAAAAAAAATGATTAAAATATTTGACGCCTTTTGTATATAGGAAGAACAATTATTTTTTTCATTTCTGAACTTATAATAATATAAATTTTATATTACTTGGCGAAGGTTCCGCAGCGGGTTCTGGCTCTGCTTTAGGCTCCGGTTCTGGTTCCGCTGAAGGTTCCGGTTCCGTTCCGGGTTCTGGTTTGGGTTCCGCGGCTGGCTCGGGTTCTGACGAAGGTTCCGGTTCTGGTTTTGATTCGGAACCTTTTTCGGCTTTTGGTTCCGGTTCTGGCAAGGGTTCTGGTTTTTGGGTGCTCACTGAAATTATAAATTATTATCATTAAAATGACTGTGAAGACTAAGGGTCGTATTTATAATCAGCTCTCAAGAGTGACAGCTAATTTGAGATTGTATCAGAAATGTCATTTTAGTACAAAACGACCTGTCAAATCCAAACTTAATAATGCTCTCAATCTTGAGATCGCTTTATAAATACGAGTCTAAGTGCAAAGTATCCAGCACATCGTGAAGGACGGTTCAACTCGTAAGTTCAGCAGCGGATGAGATAAAAACAACGGATTGCAAACTCTGATACAAAGTCGCATTTGGAAAGGCCAATGAATTATGATGGATGAATAAGGTTAGACCGCACTAGGACGTAGCTGCAGCGAACGACACGGCGCGGCAATGTCACTTTATACATTTTTAACAGTCTTTGTCGCGCCGTGACGCGCCGCGTCGCTCCGCTGCAGTGCGGCACGTCTAATACATTTTCATACAAATAATGATTGGTCGCGCCGTGTCGCGTCGCTCCGCTGTAGCTACGCGATAGTGCGATCTAACCTAAAGTAAACATAACTTGACAGTTCTTCTTCTTCTTTCGTGTCGGCAAGAAACACGGGCTAAATCTATTGACAGTTATTACTTACGGATGATAATATGTTAGGGATTGTTATGTATTTTTTATTTATTTATTGATATTCAGACAACCAACAGCTTACAAGTAAATTACAATTGTTAGTTACACTTTTGTGATACGGATAGAAAATAACAGGTTGTCCCGGTTTGTATATAATGAGCAGATTATGTGTTTAGATAATATTAGAAATAACAAATCAAAAATTTCATCCGCCGACAGGATTTGAACCCATTTTATTTTATTGATTTGATTTATGTGTTTAGAGATCTTATTATAACAAATATATGACAGAAGATGTAGAAGGTTTGCTATGTTGTTGCACAATTATCATTACTAACCTTTGTCTTCCATAGGCGGTCCTAAGACTGGGAA
This sequence comes from Scrobipalpa atriplicella, assembly GCA_029255725.1. Lineage (NCBI taxonomy): Eukaryota > Metazoa > Arthropoda > Insecta > Lepidoptera > Gelechiidae > Scrobipalpa > Scrobipalpa atriplicella. Next base: position 39,215 of record JARACY010002029.1, read on the forward strand.
GTTCTTGCACTGTTTGTTCAAACCACTTGGACGCCAACCGATACCTGAGAAATATACAAAAAATAATAGGTTAAGTATACATACTCGTTAGTAGGATCCTAATTTTCATAGGAGATCATCATCATCATCAGCCACAACAGTCCACTGCTGGACATGGGCCTCCCCAACATTGGGGGTATATGCCATACTCACCACGCTTGGCAGGCGGGTTGGTGAGATCAAATCACGTAAAATCGTCCGCATATTGACAACAAAAATGGAGCCGTTTTTGAACATCGGACCAAAAAAAGATATAAAGGTACCTGGCACTTTCATATAATATTTATTAAAATAACACTGTGAGTGAGTGCAAAAAGGATCAAAAATAATGTTAAATTAAAAATAATAAGGTACCTTCTTCTTTGCGAGAGGATTTTCGAGTCGAACAACGACCCGATAAACCCTGGTGTCAGAGTTTTCATACCGCCTAGTAGCACAGCTATAGGCCTCTGACATGGTTTTGCGTATCGACCACTATCAAAGACAGCGACCGGGACCGACGGCTTAACGTGCCCTCCGAAGCACGGAATCCTTTTTCTTTTCGGACAATCGGGTGATTCAGCCTGCAATGTCCTAACCAAAGTGGGAAAAACCTCTTAAAGCGATAAATGGCAAATATCAACTTTGTGTTCCCCCCTGGGAATCGAACCCAGGACCTCCGGATCGTAAGCCTATGATTCAAACCACTAGACCACGGAGGCAGTTATAAGGTACTTACCAGCATAAGATGTTCCATTGACGACCATAACGACCTCCAACTCTGCAGCTTCCTTCAATATCCTCCAGTAGATGTTGAACAAGTTCGACAGTTGTTTGTGGCTGTAAGCTCCCAGATCAACACTCTTGTCCTTCCACGGAGACTCTGGAGGAAAAAACACATTGAAAATTAGCAAAAACTTATGTTAATAAAACGAAGATTTATTACAATATACAAATACAAATCACTTTATTTCCACACAAATAAATATTACAAAAATGGACACAATCACATAAAATTAACAAACTGATAGGCTCAGACTTATTATTATTATAGTAGGCACACAGTGGAAAAAGGTGTGGACACAGCTTAGCTGATTTTAAGTCCACAATATTTTGAAAGCCCGACGTTTCGAACCCTAGAATGGAAATAAACGATTCAAGTAACCCATGATCCCACTTCTGATTTGCAAATGAGACAATGTACTTTTTGTCTCACGGTGATCGATCACTACGTATTGTTAAATGTAGTAGACCGAAGAAAGTCGCAGTCAAATAATTTACCACAGCAGGGAGCCGGAAATTCTCACCACAGTGTCGAGTCATCAACTCGCTAGTTTTTGTATCAAAGGAAAAGTCTAAGTACATACATACATAAATCACGCCTTTATCCCTAATGGGGTAGGCAGAGCGTTAACGACCCAAACAAAGATCATTACGCCACGTCTGACAAGTTTTTAGGGTTGTTTAAGATAGATCTGTATATTGCTGTAGTGACAGGTTGTCAGCCCATCGCCTAGATTACAATATATTAAAACCCTCGAATCCCTTAGCTGTTTTTTTCAGCATGCCCGGGAGATGCAGCTGGCACATTCTATGTTTTTCTATCGCTCCCAGTCCAGAATGGAAGAAAAGAAAAGTCTAAGTACTTACTCTTATTGCACCCTTTCCCATAAAATCCATGTGGACAATAACAGGCCCTTGTAGGAGCTTCAGTAGCGTTAATATCCACACATTTCCCTCTTAGTCCACAGTCACTATCCTCAGTACATTCGTCGCTGAACTGGCAATGGCTCCCAAAGTAGGACTTGTGACATTTGCACCGACCGAGGATGTGGTAGCCGTGCCCTGAACACGTCTCGTGGTAATTCTTGCCTGAGGATGAGAAATACAGATGATTAATTACATACATACATACATACATAAAATCACGCCTTTATCCAGAGCAAAAACGACCCAAAGGTCGTTCCGCCACGTCTGATAAGTTTGGAGGGTTATTATTGATGATTAGGTATAGGTATTGCTATAGTGACAGGTTGTCAGCCCATCGCCTAAATTGCAATACACTGAAACCCTCGATTCCCTTAGCTGGTTTTTACAGCATGCACGGAAGGAGATGCATTTTTATTGTATTACCTATAGTCTTCTAAAGACTAGACCCTTCGAGACTGTGTACCTACTTGTAGCCAGTTTTAATACAAGGGTTTATTTATGAAATCCATCTGAAGTTAAAAGTGCAAACTAGGCATTCTTGCTGCAGTCTTATTGATAAGCTGAACCTAAAGCGAGTTCTTGAAGTTTCTTCTAGACTAGAGGATATAATAAAAATTATGTAAATAATTGAGGGCTTACGTGGAACAATATCGATATCTGCACAGGACCAGAATCTATAATTGGATCCCCATTCTCCAGCTTCTCTCTGTAGTTGTAGTGTGCAGTTCTCACAGGTAAAGTCTGATGGAAGACGAACGTCGTATTTCTGAGCACTGGAGGAAAGGACAAGAGTTAAAATCAATGGTATTTAAAATTATACATACACACATAAAATCATGCCTTTATCCCTAATGGGGTAGGCAGAGCTGTAGGTACTGATAGGTTTATCAGTATCAGTCCATCACTTAGATTAAGTACAAGTACAACAATCAATATTCTGTAAAACTGAAACCCGTAGATCTCCTGACAGACTTTTAAGCCCAAGAAAAGAAGCAGCTGGTACATTCTATATTTTTATCGGTTCCCAAAATACTCACGTAACATCATCTCGAACAAATTCTGATCCTGCTGCTCTGGGCGTCAGATCCAATACTGGCCTTTCCAAATAATCTAATATCCTAAGGCTGAATCCTCCCTGAAATAAATTTAAAAATTAAATAAAAATATTCCGAAAACATAATGCAAAAAGTGTTTCGCCCAACGTGGGGCTCGAACCCACGACCCTGAGATTAAGAGTCTCATGCTCTACCGACTGAGCTAGCCGGGCTTGCTTTACAATGTTGAAAAACTCAACCACTTACCCGATGCGCGTATGCCAAATGCCAATGTACTGTGAATGTTGATCCTGCTAAAAATGATGTTTTTAATGTTCCTGAAACAGAAAGAAACATGAAATTAGCAAAATGGAATTGAAATTTAAAGGTACGACCTTCAGACTATCACAAAGAACGTTATACAGCGCCATCTTGTATCGAGGAGCGAAACTAACAACCTTGAGTTATCACTCACATAAATTACATAATGTGGCACATAGATGTCTAAACCGGTTGCAATAAATAAATAAGTCCCAAATAGTTTAAACGCTTCTTTATGGCAATTTTGTAACTATTATTGCGATACGTGAGAATTGGGTGTGTTTTAGGAATTCAATTCACACTAATTCATTTAGACAATTCAGTTTGTTACATAAATCAGCCGCCAGCTTAGTACAACTCGTTCCCACATAGGTAATTGTGGTGTATTTCATTGTTTAGGTCTATAGCAGCAATACAAATTCCTATAATTCGCTGTCCCAACAACATTGTCTACTTGTCTATTTTCATTATCTTGGTCATACAAAAGTTAGGTAGGTAGTTAGGTACAGATAAATCCTGTTTCTATTGCAAACTTTTTAAAGGATTCCAAAAACACAAGGGTCAAAAAGAGAGTTTTCGACCGTGACAGGACTCGAACCTGCAATCTTCGGATCCGAAGTCCGACGCCTTATCCATTAGGCCACACGGTCGCATGACGTAACGAGCTTAGAGTAAAACGTTTGCTTGAAAATTGCGCGCGCATATTAGAAGAGATAAAAAAAAATTACAACTGTAGAATACGTGACACAAAAGGCTTATTATGATAAAAAGAAACTAGGAAATTAAAAGCATAATAAAAAAGCAAAATAAAATATTCAAAAAGATTCGCAGCCGGTAGGATTCGAACCTACGCTCCCAGAGGGAATCTGATTTCGAGTCAGACGCCTTAACCACTCGGCCACGACTGCTGATGAGATGAGAGACGAAATTAGCAATCAGCTTTTATAACTGGTTTACTATAGTCGTTTTACGATAACATGTTAACTTCTGGTTACACATTTTCGAAATAATATTTTCATTTTAAATTGTGTACAATTACTTTAATCATGTTATTAAGATATTATAAAACCACAGTCAATTTACACTAATCAGTATCCACAATTTTCATAACCATCATCTTGCGGCAAGCGGAAAGTGCGGCAATATTTTTGATGTTTTTAAATAGGACCTAATCTAGACTTGGCCTCGAACCTAGGTCATTGGCCTTATACACTACTATGAGGCTATGAGTCACGACTCAAACGGTTATTTATTTTTTCTTTTAGATAATGAACTACACTTCGTTCCATTTCTTTATTCTTGTAATTTATTTGTGTAAGTAGAGAGTGTTAATGTTAAGTAGGTAAGTCAGTAGGTTATTTTGAATTTTACCTTTTGGCATCCCACATGGCGGCTTCGTTCTAGAATTGTCCAGAAAGTCCAGATCATACCTCCTGGCTGGAGGATAAGTTAAAGCTACATGTCCTAACACATTCACTACCAATGCACTCAACACTGCACCCACTAATGTCACTTTGATCAACGCCATCTTGCGGAAACGTTCGGAACTTCTTGCACTATACACTCGTCTTCATGACAGAAACTTGCACTGAGTCCTTGTCATTATTTTTTATTATTTATTTCACTTCACTTTTTCCGTTTGTTTTTAGTTTGTAGTGTTTCTTCTGTTATCTCATTTTGACTACTTTCGTCGACAAACCTGCAACAAAATATATATTTAATTAATAATTAACGACGAAATATAGAGCTGATTAAAATTGTCATAGATAGTCTTTAATTGGAAAGATTGATCGATCACTATCATTACTATGATTGACTTTATCTTTAATATTTACTTCTATTGTTATTCAATATATTTTGCTACTAATAAACTATTAGCCATGAAAGCTTTCTAAACATTCTACTCAAATTATCTTCGCAACAACTAGTGGTATGGTATACATTTCGTAATTATAGAAATATATAGCAACGAGATTGGTCCAATTTTGTTTTCCTATACCATGATGGCGGGTTGTTGAGTAACACAGACCTTTAACCAAGAAAAGACAATACTTACAGCAACTAATATGTCTATACTAGGTCTACTCTAAAGTATAGGGTTAAAAGCAATGACCATGCTCTAATTACTACAATTCATAAATAAAAACTCATTACAGAACCAGACCAACCGTATTAAAATGTAATCATTACCATATATTTTGTATTGGCATAATTTATTTTAAATCTTACGATTGAATAGAAAAAATATTATTAATCATCATCAGACATTTGTAACTCCTATTATGTAAACAGAGCATTGAGCAAATGATTGAAATGAGATTAGCCATAAAAGATTTTATTTTAAATCGTCATGCAAAGAAACACCTTTTTTTATGCCTCACCCGTAAATTTTTTGGCTAACCCATTCCAAGTAAAAAAAAAACCTATCTAGGAATGTGTCAAAAATTACATCATAGAAGCAGAGTCTTCTTCTACCTCGTCTGTGTCTATGCGCAATCTAGCGAAATTACTCTCCAGCCTCGTGTTATGTTTGTATGGAGTTGTTATAGTAATAGTGGACCATTGTAGAATGTTTTCACTGTCTAACGCCGGCTAATTGTTCGCCAAATTTAGAGACAGATTCATCTATGTAACAATGCGTTTGACGTGTTGACACGTAATTTGGTTTCTCACGATTGTTTGTAGTGTAATTATATTGTAACTTACAGGACTATTATTCATTCATTATATAAAAACACTGTTTTAATTTAAAATGTACGGTCTGGAATAGCATAAGATGTTCCATACCTTTTTATTTACAAAAAGCAAACTTATAACAAATTGCTTCTTAATTTTCTTAAAATACATAAAATCGCGCCTACATCTCACAAAAGATAGGCAGAGCGTCCACGATCAATAAAATCTCAAAAAACCCTAACAAATGATCCTAGATTGCGTAAATCAAAATTGGTTAAGTACTATATTAAAAGTCATTGGTTTGTTTAGTGCTCCTATAACTTTTCCAAACAGCTAGCAAGTACTTGTTTAAGATAATCATGACCTGTTTATTTTACAGGTATTGTATTGAACTTAGCTTTCTTATCTTTAACAAAATTAATAGTCCGTGTTTTCAAGGATAGCGGTAATGTCGATATCTTGTACCAGATCTGTATCTCTTACTTGAACAATTTGTCATTGTGGGTTTTTGGGTACAAGTTTGGTGACAGAACAGGTGGCAGGGCCATTAGTTTTCATGTCAAAGCAGAGAGAAGGTAATCACTAGCGAAGGTCAATGTTTGTTGTGATAAAATTGCACAATGAAAATAACAACATTTTTGTGTTGTATAAATGTAAATATTTAGTAAGAAATGCCATTTCGGCAATCGATTTTTTTATTTAATTTATCAGAGTTAGTATACTTCATATTAAGGTGCGAATAGAGCAATTTATTTATGAGAACATATGATTACATAAATTTTAATCGACACTAATCAATCATTCATTCACAACAATCTATACTTAAATATCAACAAAGGCGATCACTATCATACATCCTATTAAAACAGCATCGGAAACAAATCGATCTATGGACAACAAAATGAAAAGCAAAAAGTAATGATAAGATACATTGGTCCATTGTTCTACTGGGTGAAAGCGAGTGACCAAAGTAAGTGTGACTGATGGACATACAAACGATCATTCAGGTTCATTATAGTAACGAGAATATACTACTATTATCGTCAGCTGTTAAAATATTGACGGGTAATTTTCTGCTCCGGGGCAGAATCTGATAGATGGCAAGATAAGAACTGGAATTTAGCATAGATAGCAAGGTTTGTATAAATGGTAATGGAAACCGGCAAACGCCTTATAGATCTTAGGTATTGTGATTTAACCATGTGATGATAATAATGATAGTCAAGAAAGAGGCAAAGTTAAGTGTAGTTAAATTAAATTCTGCTAATTCTACCATTTCAATAACTAACTATCGGGCTCTTTATGATTTTCGTTACCGATTTCATAACTCTAGATATAGACAGACATTCATTAACAAGAAAGACATTGATTTGATACTCTAACAACTCTACTTAATACTTAAGTATGTCAGCTGATTTGTAATAAGCTATAATTTGTAGATCATTTCGGAGATTGTCTCACATCTCAAAGACCACCTGTTGAACATAATGTAATCTTAATGACCAACGTCGAGTCGAAAAGAAATTGAATACGATTTGTAATGTTTTCACAGTAATGTAGTTTAATTTAGATATATCAATCATAACATTATTTCGTACCAATGTTTGAAGAATTGATATAAGCAATAGCTTCAGGGTTTAAATGTAGTAAAATATTATTAATAATGCAGATAGGTAATGTTAAAATAAACCACATGTTTGCATTCAGTATGGCACATGTGGCACATGAACTTAAGAATTTCGTAAGAAGTCAAAGCAACACATTACATACAGGGTTTAAAATGTTGATTTGGGAACGGTATTTTTTTCTGTAAGCGTGTATGTCAAGGTTTATTTAGTGATGCTCATGTTAATTGAGCCTCCTAGCTACTCTATCTCACTTAGCAATCTACCAATAATCTAGTCTAGGATTAAATGAAATAAATTAAATCCAAACATTTCACACATGCGTGATTAAATTGTACCTAAACAATAAAACCGAACAGCAAAATTCCAAGTATTCTGTTGCTCTAACTAAATTATTACTCGACTCGAATGTACATGAATGACATTTTGGTGAAATTTCAGATCCAGTGAGATAGCAGCATATTTACGAACTCTTTTCCTCAATGCCCTCTCGGTCAGCGGCTCATTATCACGCTGGTATTCCGGCATTCGAGTGAAAGTCCCACCTGCCTGCCTGTGTGGCCCACGTCGTTCGCAAGTGTATTGTTTGCTAATATCGTAGGAGCGTGGTAGGAACGCCCACTGGTTAAAATTGTTTTGTAGATATTTTCAAGTACAGTAAGATACAAGGAGAGCTGCTTGATTTTCGTCGGATTTTGATGCCTATAAAATTCTTAGATAAGTAAACATTTACAGCCAAGGAACCAAGATGATGTATATCAAATGCTATTAAATGTAGATAAGCTATAAGCTTCGAAGTTTTTATTTTTTACATATTTATTTGTGTTTTTGCACTTAAAGTGCTATTTTATTTCCAAAATATGTTAAACAACAAATTATTTAATTTTTTTATTTGTTGTTTAACATATTTTAGCTTAGAAGATGTTGTTTATTAACAATACAATATTTTGGTTCAATAAAAAATTTCAATAAACTTGGAAAATAAGGTTTCCAGTCCAGCTGGAGAACCCTGGTAGTGCCATTTCATAGCACTATTCAACTACATACTTCAGATACTTCTGCAGCAGATTATTATTCCATAATCTGCTATAATTGCTACGATGATAAACTAAACTAACAATACTCTATCTAAACCTTAAAAATTCACAAACTTTACCTTTTCAATTTTCTTAAATTCAGTGTGAATACAAGTTTTTGGAAAAATATATACCTAAAATACCTCTACCTGCTAATAATAACCGTACACATTTAATTATCTCCGGTCAGTGTACCTTTATCACTGCGGAATTCAAGTGAAAGTGCCGACTGCCAACTGTAACGTCATCCGCAAATGTATTGTCTGCTAAGTTGATAACGCATCTATAGTTTTGGCTCCAGTTTTGTTTATTCCTTCTTTTGTACCTACAGGGTGAATCATGCCATAGCCTAGTGGGTGTCTGAGTAACGATAAAGGTCCAACGTAAAAAAAAA